>RJWM01001549.1:0-152216 GCA_004363535.1 Dasyprocta punctata
AGCTGATGTTGAGTAAAGATGGTCCACCTGAAGAAAGTTATCAGCATAAACAGAGAAGTGGAGAAGAAGAATGAGGCATTGTGGGTTCTTTCAAGGGTTGCTGTTCAAGCCGCTGGTTCTCCTGGAGGTGCTTGTCATGCTGGCTTCCCTAATATGGATTTGGCCATTATCATCGGAGGAGCTCGGGACCTCATCAATGGGAGTGGCTGTGGTTCACCTTGCAGGAGCTCTGCTCCTCACACTGAGCATTGCTTCCTGGCTCCAGAGGGGAAAGATGTATGTTGGAGAAGCTCGTCACACTGGGCTTCCTGACCTGTACTCATCTGTTCTCATTGTCAGAGAAGCGCGGGACCTCGTTGTCGCTGAGGATGGCTGTGGTGCTCTTCAGGGCAGCCCCACTTCTTGTTTTGTGCGTGACTTCTCAGCTCCCGTGTAGAACCCTCAACCCACTGCACAGCTCCTTCACCCACTGGCATAGACTTTCTAGTCCCACTGCTGACCTTTGGCCTTCCCAGGACAGAACCGTAAAATGGACTGGCATGAGTCCTTATTGTGGGCTCTTAGATTTCCAGTTGGATTTGTGGGAGGCATTGTCATGCATTTCAGGTCTTTAGCTGGACTCTTGTAAGACACTGCTGTGGGATTCAAGCCCTCAGTTAAATATCCTGGGTCTTAGTGTTGTGGACAGATTTTCCTGCACTTTCTTTCATTTAACTCTGGGTGACTATTATAAAACAGTATTACAAATCCTGTGTCCTTTATGCAGTTGTTCTCCCTGTAACCCCTGACTACAACACCCATGCTATGAGTTATGGCTATAATTATTTATAAATAAACATTAAAAGGTAGAATAAGTGAACTGATTGTTGGAGGCATATTAAGGAGATACATAGCTGATTTACATTTATAGAAAGGCACTACGAAGAAAAATTCACGTTGAAAATTCTTTGTGCTGAAGCCCAGAGGCTTGGATCTAATTCCAGATTGGTCTGTCAGTGGGAAAGTTCTTAGTTTTGGATTATCATGAAGTATCAATATTCACTAATACTCTGTGTTGAACGTTGTAATAATCACCCCATTGTGTGAGGTAACATGAGTAATTGTTATTAAAACCAAAAGAGGTTAATTAAAACTTCAGGTATGCTTACAATTTGTAGCAGATCCTACACATATAAAATCCTGACATAACATTTGGGGTTTTCAAACTCTTTACCTACTACTAATTAGCTAATGAATAAAATGCTGCCAACAATTCAAAGGAGTCTCAATAATCACAGTGATTGTAGAGTTCTGGTCTAATCTCTCATTTAGTTCAACATTTTGCTTTACAACCCTCAGGAATGGAAAACCTACTGAGTTTTGCACATGTGAGTTACTAGGCTGGGGTTGTAGCTCAATGGTAGAACACTTAACCTCACATGCTCAAGGTCTGGAGTTTGATTTCCAGAGCCACAGAAAATAAAAAATGTAACAAATTAGTTACTGAAAAAAATCTCAAGGTCACACTTAGCCTCAATAGGAAAAAACACAGACATTATCAGAGTCAACTATGGATTTGGGAAGAATGATGTTCAGTCAGTAGCAGTGCTGAAAATCATGCTTGACAGTTCCTGATACACTGTTCAGTGCTTAGAAACAAGGATTCTGGCAATTTTTAGTTCCTGTCTAACTTGATAATAGGACAGACAAAACTGATATACAAGCTGGGCATGGAGGTGCAAGCCTGTAATCCTGACACTCAGGAGCTTGAGACAGGAGGATTGCCACAAGTTTGAGGCCAGCCTAGGCTACACAGGGAGTTCAAAGTTAGTCTGAATTATATAGCAAGACTCTGTCTCAAAAAAAAAAAAAAAATTGATGCTCAATGAATTTTAATTTTTTAAAGGTATTATTTTTTTCTTAAAATTAATTTTATTGGTACACTTTTGACATACATAGTGATTACATTCATCACAGGGAATTTGTACCTGTACAAATGTCTTAATTATTTTTTCCCATTCCCCTCCCTTCCCTTCAATCCTTCTTCCCCTCTCCTTTTTCAAAACTTTGTTCCTATTGTTTTCCTTCCATTCTATTTGAGTTTTTAAATCCCTATTCCTTCCATTCTCTTTCCCCTTCCTCCTTGTTGTCCCCTCCCTCCCTGCCTTGTTCCCCTTCCCATTTGAATATTTTCTCCTACTTTTCAATATCTTTCATCTATTTTGGTCCTTATTTAACCTTTAGATTTCTCATACAAGAGAACGTGATATTTAAACCTGTATGTCTGATTTATTTCATTTAAAATTATGTTCTCAAGGTGAGAACATTTCATTAGCCTAAAAATGTCTCGTTTATCATTCTTTATGGTAGTATAGTACTCCATTGTATATAAAAACTACATTTTCTTTATCCATTCATTCATTGATGAGCATCTGGGCTGTTTCCAAGATTTAGTTACTACAAATTGTGCTGCTGCAAACATGGTGTGCATATATCACTGTTTTGATGCTTTTAACTTTAGGGGGGATTCCTAGAAGGGGAATAGCTGGGTCAAATGTGACCCCAAGTTTTAGTTTTTTGAGGAATCTCCATACTGATTTGCATATTGGTTGTACCAATATACACACCAATCACCAGTGGAGGAGGGTTCCTTTCTCTTCCCTTGTATCTTTTTTTTTTTTTTTTTCCAGCACTGGGGATTGAACTCACAACCTCGCGCCTGTCAGACAGGCGTTTAAATCACTGAGCCAAACTCCCGGCCCTGGTTTTTTGAGGCAGGGTTGCACTGTGTAGCTCAGGCCGGCTTTGCGCTGGCGTTGTAGCCCAAGCCGGCCTCGAACTCACAAGGCTCCTCCTACCTCAGTCTCCTGAGTGCTGGGATTAAAGGTCCCTTATATCATTTTTGATATACATAAAGATCACGGTCATCATAGGGAATTTGTACTTGTACGTAATATATCTTGATTCTACCACCCCAATCCCCTCCCCTCCTTTTAACCCTTTTTCCCCTCATTTACGAAAAATTTTTTTCTTTTTATTTTTTTCCTTTCTTCCCTTCCTCATCCCCGCCCCCGCCATTGCACTTTCCATTTGAACATTTTCTTCTTACTAGTCAGTATGTATCACTCACTTTGGTCCTTATTTGCATTTTTTATTTCATCAGCATTTGTTACTGGTTGATTTGTTGATGACAGCTATTCATTCTGGAGTTAGATGCAGTCTCAGTGTTGCTCCAATTTGCATCTCTCAAATGACTACTGATGTTGAACATTTTTTCATATATTTATTTGTTATTTATACTTCTTCATCTGAGAAGTGTCTATTAAATTCAGATGACAATTTTTGGATTGGATCTTTAAAGTTGGGGTTTTTTTTAGTTCTTTATATATTCTAGATGTTAGTCTTTATTTGAGGAATAGCTAGTAAAATTTTTTCCCCATTTGTGGTTCATCTTCTCTGTTGGTTTCTTTTAATGTATAAGACCTTTTTAATATGATGTGATCCCAGTCACTGATCATTGCAATATTTCCTGTTAATAACGCCTTTGCCCATATCTATGTCTTCAAGACTTTTACCTTAGTGCATAGTGAGATGTATGGGTCTAGATTTAATCTTTGGCATGTGGAAAGTTAAGTTTTCTCAGCACCATTTTTAAAGAGGGCTTCTTCCAGTCACAGTGTTTGACCCTTTTGTCAAAAATAAGGCAACTGAGTGTTTGGAGTTGTTACTGTATCTTATATTCTGTTCCACTGATTGTGTTCCTTTTTTGTCAGTACCATGTTATGTTTATCATGGTAGCTTTCTAGTATAATTTCAAGTCCAGGATTGTGATGCCCCCTGCCTTGCCTTTGTTGACCAGAATTGCTTTTGGTATTCCAGGTCTTTTCTCGTTCTAAATGAATTTTAGGATTATTTTCTCTAGTTCTGTAAATTACGCTATTGGTATTTTGATCAGGATTGCATTAAATCTATGTAACAGTTTTGGAAGTATGACCATTTTCACTATATTGGTTCTGCCAATCCAAGAACAAGGGATATCTTTTTCTTTTCTGGTGTCCTCTTTGATTTCCTTTTTCAGAGTACTATAGTTTTCAATGTAAAGGTCTTTTCACTTCATTTGATTGAGTCCTAGGTATTTCATTTTTCTTGATGCTATTGTCAAAACTGTTGCTTCCCAAATTTTTCTCTGAGTGAATCTGTTGTTTACAGGAATGCTACTGACTTTTGAGGGTTGACTTTGTATCCTGCTACACTACTGAATTTGGTTATTAAATCAAGGAGCTTATTGGTAGTTTTTGGGGTCTTCTATGTAGAGCACTGTCATCCATAAATAATAATTTAACTTCTTCCATTTTTATCCATATTCCTTTTATTTCTTTCTCTTGTCTAATTGCTCTGGCAGTAGTGAACAGCAGTGATAGTTGGCCTCCTTGTCTTGTACCTGATTTTAGAATTAAAACCTTCAGTTTTTCACCATTTACTATGATGCTGGCTGTTGGTGTGTCATAGATGGCTTTTGTCAGATTGAGATAAAGATAATTTATTCAAATTTTTGGCAAGTTTTTATCATGATTAGTGTTGGATTTTGTCAAGTGCTTTTGCTGTATCTTTTCGAATAATCAAGTGGTTTCTGTCCTAGGATCTGTTACTGTGGTATATTACGGTTATTGGTTTGCCTATGTTGAACTATCCCTGCATCCTCAGGATGAATCCTACTTATCATGGTGTATAAACTTCTTAATGCGTTGCTGCCTTTTCTTTGGCAGTGTCTTAATGAGGATTTTTGCACTTACAATCATTAAGGAGAATGTAGTTCTCATTTTTGGTTAGATCCTTCACTGGTTTTGCTATCAAGGGAATGCTTACTTCCAGGAATCAGTTTGGGAGTACTGCATTCCTTTCAATTTCATTAAAGAGTTTGTGGAGTTGTGGTATTAGATCTTTGAGGTTCTTACAGAATTCAACAGTAAATCTGTCAGGATCTGGGCTTCTCTATTAGTAGTTTTTAAATTATTTCTTTGATTTCACCGACTAATGTTTAGAATTTTTCTATCTCCTTGATTTAGCTTTGGTAATTCTTATGTATCCAGGAATCTGTCCATTTCTTCTGCCTTTTCCATCTCATTATAGATTCTCAAAGTAGGTATTTATATTTTGGTTTTCTGCATGACCTGTTGTGATTTCACCCTTTTCATTCCTAACTGCATGGATCTGAGCCTTTTCTTTCCTTTTTTGATAAGGTTAGCTAAGGGCTTGCTTTATTTAATCTTTCAAAGAACCAATTCTTTCATAATTGATTCTTTGTATTGTTTCCTCAGTCTCAATTGCATCGATTTCTGCCCTGATCTTTATACTTTCCTCTTTTATGTGTGCTTTGGGCTTAACTTACTCTTCTTTTTCTAGAAGCTTGAGGTTCAACATTAGGCTATTTATTTGAGCTCACTGTTTTTCTGATGTGAGAATTCACTGCTGCAAATCTCCCTTAAGAAATGCTTTCATTACATCCCATAAGTTACAGTATACCATATTGGCATTATCAGTTAACTGGAGAAACTAATTTCTTCTTTAATTTTATCTGTGACCCATTGGTTGTTCAGAAGGCTGTTATATAAAATAGTCATATGTTTATGTAGTTTTCATGATTTCTTCTGCCACTGAGTTCCAGTTTCATCGTATTATGCTCTGATAATATGTATGGAATAATTTCAATTTTTTTGGATTTAGTTAAGCATGTTCTATGTGCTGGAATGTTGCCTATTTTGGAGAAAGTCCCTTGTGCTATTAAGAAGAATGTATATTCTTTTTGTGTGGGGTGAACACTGTAGATATCTACTAAGATCATTTGTTCAAAGATTTTGTTCAGCTGATTTTTTTTGTTAATTTTTGTGTCTAGTTGATCTGAGTGTGAGGTATTACATTCCCTCCATTACAATTGTTACTAGTGCTTATCTGACTTTTCATATTCATTAATGTTGGTTTCATAGTGGGGTGTCTGATACTGGTGCATATACATTTATGATTGTTATCTCTTTCTCTTCAATGTTCCTTCAACTATTATGTAGTGCCTTTGTCACTTCTGATCAGCCTTGCCTTGAAATCCCCTTTTTTTGCAAATAGAATATTTACCCCTGCTTTTTTCTGAGTTCCTGTCACATGGGATATTGTTTTCAATCCTTTGAATTTTACTGTGATTTTCTTTTTGAGTTAAATATGTCTCTTGTATGCAGCATATTGTTGGGTCTTGTTTCTTCATCAATTCTGCCAATGTTTCTTTTGATTGATGAATTGAGACCAATTACATTGATGGTTATAACTGAAATTATTTAAATTGACTTATTCTTGTCATTATTTTCCTGTTGTTGATGTTCCCTTTCCCCTGTTCAACTGTTTGCCTTGCCTGGTGGATTTATTCTATTGAGACTCATGGAAGGGCTGGGGATTTAGCTCAGTGGTCTAAGTGCCTGCCTGGCAGGTGCGAGGTTGTGAGTTTGATCCCATGTACAACAAAACAAAACACAAACACTCATAGAAATGTCTTGTCTTTTTCTAGAATATTCTGCAAAACGTTTTGGAGTGGTGGCTTGGTGGTCATGAATTTTTCCAGTTGTTCATCATGGAAATACCTTATTTATCAATTTTAACACATAATTTTGCAGGGTATAGTAGTCAGGGTTGCAGTTTGTTTTCTTTTAGGGTTTAATATATATAACTCACTCCAAGGTCTCCTTGACTTAAGGGTTTGTGTTGAGAAGTCTATTATAATTCCAATGGGCAATGCTTTAAAGGTGGATTTTTTTTTTTCAAAGAGCTTTTAATATTCTTTTCTTGCATTGAGTTTCTGGAGTCTTCTGGAGTGCAGTTTTTTTTCTGATCATGGTCAATTGTTCTATATGCTTCACTATCTGTATGTCAAATTCTTTTTCCATTCTTGATAAGTTTCCTATTACTTCTGTGAACAGATTTTTTAAATGTGTTTTGTGCTGTTTTCTGATCCCGATCATTTCTGATTAATCTTATGTTATTCTTCTTTGCATCATCTAGCAGCTGTTGATCTTTCAGTCTCATTTTTAAGAAGTCTTTCATTTGGTGATCACTAACAGTAAAATTATGTTTTAGATCTGATGTTGTTTCTTCACATTGGTTGATTCTACTGTGTACACTTTCAATAGAACTTTTAATTTCCTGGATATGTTTGAACCTGTTTTATGGAATCCAGTTTTTTCCTATGTTGGACATTCATGGTTCCCATCACTTTCCTACACTTCTCCATTTTTTAAAATTTGTATTTACTGGGTCCTTCATTATGATCACCATCTCTTTAGTTATCTGTGTAATTATTTTCCCTCCCTAGTGACTCATTCATCTGCTTTGTTGCTTCCACTGCTACCATTTTACAAAGTTTCCTCAGTAACTTTTGATTTCTTCCACCTGAATGCCCCTTGGATTTGTCTTTCGCAAACTGACGGTATGGGGTTGCCTCTTGTTTCAATGTTTTCTCATTTTCTATTTTTAAAACTTGTTTTCTGTGTGATGCTTGCTATTTGCTTATGTTAGGTAGATTTAAATAGTATCAAGGCTTTGTATCTATTTTTTTAGAGATGTCCTCTAGGTATAGCTGGCTTTTACGTGTGTCCCAATATCCTGCCTCTTCAGTTTATTAGGGATGAGAGGTTGCTGTTTGGCCTAGCACCCAGTTCTTTGGTACTGGGCTATGGTACTGTTTATAATCCCCAGACAATTTTGGTGGTGACATACAAGAAAGAATAATTGATCATAATAACTATGTCACATTGGCTAAAGTAGTAAATCAGTAATAAAAAAAGCATCATGTGGGCCAAGGATATAGCTCAGTGGTGCACTGCCTGCCTGGCAAGTGTGAGGTTTTAAGTTCAATTCCTAGTGTGAAAAAACAACAACAAAAAAAGTAGCATCAAGCACAGTGTAAAGAATGACAACTATGGTAACTAGTTTGTCACTTTCAACCACAGGTACAAGATTTCTATTACACAACAAAATCTAAAACAAATCAGAAAATTATATAAATATTCACTCAATAGTGATTTTACCTCCCAGGCAGAAAATTTAAAATTGATGAGGAAAAAAATAGAGAAATAAAAAAAGGGATTAGAAGCAAGGCTGAAGGACAAAGGAAGATTACCCAAAATTGTTCAAGAAGACAGGAGTGAAAGAAAAAAGAATGAAACAGTAAAAATCAAAAACAATGTTCACACTTGCAAAAAAACAGCTATCAAGAAAGAAAAAGAAAAAAAAAAAAGAAAAGAAAACCAAGTCAAAGAAAAAAAAAAGATTCTGATTTCAGTTTTGTGTCAGTGTCCAAGTCAGGGCATTTCTTTGCTGTCACAGGTAGAGAAAGGACGCTGACAGAATCCACATCCATTCTGAATGATTCCAGTAAACCTGCAATAGAATTAGGGCAGGTTGCTGCATACTCCCAGCAAGACTGCAGTACGATTAGGGTGGGGTGCTGACTTTGGTGCTTTCAACCCCACAGAAGTTCAGGCTGATCCTGGTCTCTTACTGTGGGGTTAGAGCCTGAGGTGATCAGCCTATAATATTCTGAGTATCTCTTGTTGGCCTGACCTTGGCTTCCTAACTCTGGATGTCTCTCACCCAGTTACTGTAGGATTTCAGTGAGAACCCTGAGATAAAGCCAACCCATGGCTCCTCTTGAGTTTTGGGTTCAGTTAGCCACTCTCTAAAATGGCATCTGGCCAAGAACCCTCTTCAGGAAATATGGCAGTCCCTTGGACTGGAGCTACCAGCTTTTGTAGCACACAGAATCCAACGCTCCATTCCACTACTGCATTTCTCCTTGTAGGCCTCTGGAGTCACCTGCCCTCACTGTGTCTCAGATGATTTGATTTTCTTCTCTCAGGCCATAAATTGGGACTCAGGGAGAAAGTAATGGTTTGTCCCCTTCTTTCTGTATTATGGTCTGCCTCTTCACTTTCTCTATAGGCTTCGATTTTCCCTTTAAGATTCTTCTTGGGTCCCAGGAATCCACCTTGCTCCTTTTCTTCCCCAAGTAGTTATTTTCCAATGTCTGCATTCCAAATTTTGAAGTTTGATTTGTTGTCTTTTACAGTTGCACCATATTCCTAGAAATACTCAATGAATTTTAGAAATCCCAAGTAAATACTACAAGCAGAAACCTCTACTATAAACATATCAATATAGTAGACTCTTACACAAAAGAATCAAGTGGATTGTCAGCCAAAAATGTAGCTTTTTGATTTTATGCAATCTATAAGACCATTCACTGCTATGTGTCAGTTTATTAATCTGTCAAGAAAGTGACTTGGACTCGTTAAGATCCTTTATATGTATAAAATTCTTTGATTACATGATTGCTTAAAGAATGTGAAAAGTATTTGTGATAGTTTTATGCTTGAGAAAGAAACCACAATATGGTCAACCTCATACAAAATGCTGAGAGTACTTCTTGACATAATTTGAGTCTTTTATTATTTGTTTTTTTATTAGCACATGCTTGCAGTACATAATGATTTTATTTATCTTGGGGAGTTAGCATATGCATACAACACATCTTAATTTAAAATAATTTCTGATTCATCATTAGGGCACAAGGCTTACTTCATCAGGAGAAACTCAGGTTACATTTATATCCTGTTTTACTCGGTCTAGTTCATGGTTAACCTGTAAATAAAGTTCTAATCCATTTTAAAGGATTATGCATTTATGTAAATAAATCCTTGTGGGCAATCCTTATACTTATAGGACTGAAGTCTATTTCCCACACAAGTCCTAGTATGAATAAAATGGTTACCTTATCTCATTTTAATATCTTCTCAAGATATGTAGGGACATTTTAGATTAAATGGGGTCTCACACAGAGTACACAATGATACACAATTAGATCTATGCTGGACAAGCAATTACAGACTTCTTTTCGAGACCTTTTCAGAAAGCATAGTTTTCATAATCATAAAATAGTAACAGAACATTTTTAGCAAACTTCACCGAACTATAAAAATTTAAGCTTTTGAAGGAATACAGGTATATTCTTACTCAGCCTAAAACATGACTTCAGATGCACATTACAATGATGCATTTCCTAAATAGTATTTGAATGCCTCGTTACAGAGAATCCAATTGGTATTTCAAATTTATAAGCCAAAAAATAGAAATTAAGACTGAAAGCAATTCTACTTCAAATATATTTAAAGTTAAACACAGTAAATAGTTTTATTTTTCCTGACAGTATTAGCCAACACAGTTAATACACAATGAAAACAAAGCATGGGTTTATAAGAAGTAGAACACTTTTTTTTTTTTGGTCTTTTTCACTTCTCCATACCCTTTGGAAAGCCTTTCAAAAGCAACAAGAGATAAAATAGTTTGTATAATTTCTTTGGACCCAAACTGTATCTATTGAACTGTTAAGTTTTCTGTTACTGTAACAAAATACCTGAGAAAATCACCTTATAGCAAAGAGAGATTTTTTTTCTGGCTGTTTCAGAGGTTTCAGTCCACATTCTTTAGACCTGTCACTTTAGGCCTGTGGTGGCACAGGATAGCATGATAGGAACATCTTGCACAGGAGATGCTCACCTCATGGTGGCTGGGAAGTTAAAGAGGTTGGGGTTCTAATATCCTCTTTGGGGATACACTCCTAGTTTGTGATTGGTTCATTGTCTAGCTCAAGGATTGGGCGTATAAGTGCTACACCTATGTTAGGGTCAATAGCTTGCATACAATATAAGGAAAAAAGGTTTACTCCTTTTCTTTTTCTCGTCTTGTTACTTTTCCAATCATCTCCTGCCATGAACTATTGCCCTTCTGCCATGCCACCCAGTTTTAAGAGTCAACTGATTATAGACTGAAACCTCCACAAACTGTAAGCTAAATAAACCTCTCTTCCCTTTAATTTTGGGCATTGGATAATTTTGTCTCTGCAACAAGACAAAAGTAACTAAGGCACTAAAAAGGCAAGGATCCCTGGTCAATTTAAATTGACAATGCTTTGCTGAAAAAGCATAAAATGAGATTTCTTGGTTGTTTTGCATTCATTGCTATAAGGATTCTCTTGGTGACAAACTGTTTTTACAATAGGGTCTGTCTTTAACCAAGTAAAATATAAATTTCTACGTTTGTAGGGTTGGTAAGACCTTTGAAATATTTTAGATCACTGTGGATAGTTGTTTAGTAGATAGCAATAGGTCATGAGAAATACTTATTTTTCATTACTTCAGATACAACTGAACTTAAAAGTGAATTCAGTGTAATTTTTCTTCTTTCTCAATCCAAATAAAATTCTTTATTAGACACATATTACAAAAACTATTATCTGGTGTTTGAGACAGCAATCCACCTTGTGATTTCCTAACACAGTAGTTTAAAAACACATTATGAAGTTTTTTGAGATTGTTCAAGCCTAAAGCAAAATACCTTTGCTTATTTCTCAACTTTGTTCCTCACAGAAGGACTGAGTCATATTACTGTACCTTAAATGATGTCCAAACTAACTCTGTAGTTTAGTTTCAAGGTATAGTCCATACTAATGAAAAACGGAACATTCTCTGAGTAAAGGTATGTGTTCAATCTTACAAATCTTCAAAGTATGAGTAAGATTTTAGCTAAAAGAAAACAAAAAAATTCCAATTATGGGGGGGAAACTATGGACATACCTTTCATATTCTTTAAACATGTAATTTCATTTCATTCTAACAACTACAAGAAATAAGCTTTATTATTTCACTTTTAAATGAGGAAACAGAATGAGCAAACTTTAATTGGATTGCCCAAGGATACCAGGTTAAGTAGTAAAACCAAAATTCAGACCTACTTTCTAACCTGTCCCTGTCTAAGTAAAATTGTACATTTACACTGTACATTTATGTGAACTGGTACAACTGTTTAGTAATTTTTGTTGACCTAGAACATCAATTGAGAAAAACTGTAAATGCACTCGTGATGAAAACTACTTACGCTTACAGAAAACATCAGTGTATTTGAGGCTGGGCTACCCCAAGCAGAAACAAAATATTGGGAGTGTAGTGACTTAATGCACACACTTCCTAGGGTGGTTACAGCCCACTCTCTCTTATAGACTCCTGTGGGGTTCAATTTCAAGTAGAAGACCATTTTAATTGAAATGAAAGAGAGCAAACTTACCCGAAACCCAAAAAGTTTTATTTTTAAAGATACAAAAACAATTCCTCAAATGACACGCGTAACAGCAGGTGTAAACTTCCACCAGCACCCGAACCTCCCGGGAGAGGGATGAAGCCCACTCCCCGACGCTCTTCGCCGGCGGCCCCGCGCCCGCGCCCGATCCTCTCTACGGTCCCAGGGCCCCCGCCTCGGGGCTGGCGGCGGAGCAGCGGGTGAGGACGCCCGTCGGACAACGGGTTCCCTGACTGACGCGGGCGCGGAGGACGACTCGAGCCGGGTCGCCCGGCTCCCACACCTCGGCCGGGCTCTCCCCCTTCTCGCCCTCACCCCGCCATAAACTGCGTGGGCAGACTGGGACCTCCGCCTTCGTCCGCCACCGCAGCTCTCAGGAGCTCCTCAAACGCCTGAGCTCCCTCACCGGTCCTCTCCGAGGCCCCCCACGGGTCTTGGCGGTTACCCACGCTCTTTCTTACCTCTCCCCAGACCAGCCTCTCCCGAGAGGGTAGTAGGGAAGCCGGGGCTCCGCTCTCTTCCGCCGCCGCTGCCGCCCAGCCCACTGACCGCGCCTCCCGCTCCGCCCCCTGCCAGGCTCGCGCGCCAGGGGGGCGGGGCGGGGCGGGAGGGGGGCCGGGTCGCGGGCTGCCGCGGTGCGCATGCGCGCCGAGGGCGGCGTCTGCAAGCCCAGAACCGGAAACTTAACAGACAAAAGTTCGGCGTCCCGCCCCCGCCGCGCGCTGTCTCGCTGTCTGGCCCAGCCGACCCTAGCCCCGCTGCCCCTGGCCCTCCAGTCGGCCGGCCCTCGAGTGTACTATGTCTGGCTCTTCCAGCGTCGTCGCTATGAAGAAAGTGGTTCAGCAGCTCCGGCTGGAGGCCGGGCTCAACCGCGTGAAGGTGAGCAGGCGGCCGCGGGGGAGGGCAGGGCAGGGAGGCGGCGAGCGGGCCTGCGGTGGCCGTCGGGCAGCGGCCGGCGTTAGACGAGCTGCCGAACCGGTCAGCCTGTGGGGGGGGGGTAGCACGCCCTTCCGCCCCGAACTTTCCGCCGTGGGCCGGCTCCAGCGCTGAAGGGCGGCCGCCGGCCCGAGGCTCCGCCCGCCCCTCTCTGGACCGCGACTCCTCCGGCCTGGCCTGCGGCGGTGTTGAGGGCCCCGCGCCTCCCCTCCCCCCGCCCCTCTACCCCACCTCGTCTGCACTGGGTGTTGGCGGCTTCTGATTCTTGATTTGGAACAGACTTCTTTCTTTTCAAATCTTTCCCAGAGTTACTCCCATTAGTAGTGCATGGCCTCCAGATTCTCCCTCCTACATGGAATGAGTGGTGTTTCTTATTTTTATTTTTTTAACCTGTGCAGTATGATGACACGCTTTGTGGCGAGTTGGTACTTGTACATGACATATTTCATTCTGTTTTCGTGCCTTGTTTCCCACCTCTCCCCATTCCTCGACTCTCTTCACATTTGAAAAAGATCTTCCTGCTTCCTATTATCCTTTGTTTTGCTCTATATAATTTTGGGTTTCTCCTATAAGAGAAACCATGTGATATTTAAGTTCGTGTGTCCGATTTATTTCACTTAACATTATGGTCTGAAGATGCATCCATTTCCTACAAATGACTCAAGTTTATCATTCTTTATGCTAGAATAGTACTCCATTGTGTAGAAATACAGTACCACATTTTCGTTATGCACTCATCTGTTGCTGCACATATAGGTTGCTTCCAAGATTTAGCAGTTATGAATTGCATTGATATAATGCCCATTAGAGGAACGCAAATTAAACAAACAGTGAGATTCCATCTTAGTCTAGAAAGAATGACAGAAAGAAATCAAATAATAACAAAATAACGACAAATGCTAGTTGTGGGGCTGCCCTTCTACATTGTTGATGGGAAGGTAAACTAGTACAGCCACTGTGGAAATCAGTATAGAGATTGCTCAACAAACTAAAACTAGGAATTCTACCTAACCCAGCTAGTCCCCCTTCTAGTTATCTTCTTGAAAGAATTAAAGACGTATTACAGTGGAAATGAATTGTCACATAATTTAAATTATGGATTAAAAAAAATGTATTTTACCAAATGTTCCAGGAGTATCAGATTACCACTCTTACCTCATATAACCTTGAACAAAGCATTCATTTTGTCTCTTTTGGGCGCTGCTTACTTGCTTGGTCCTGACCTTGGAAGATAGCTGGTGGTTCACATGCCTACCACTGATTAGGGTGAGCCAGTATTGGCCTCTTATTTTGGCTTTTGGTTCTGAGCATTGGCCTTGTCTTGGAATATATACTTTTGAGGAAAAAGCCTTTTGTCTGAATTGTCAGACAACTTAACATTCAAATACTATTCCAGGTGTTTATTTAAAAAAATCTTGATAAAATTGAAATCATTTATTTCTTAACTGTTAAATTTTCATTTATGCGTGCATCTATAATAAATTGAAGTGAGCCAGGCAAGGGAGGCAGGGTGGGCTAGAGACAAGAAAAGGGTAGTGAAAGCAGCTGTAAGAAGTAGTAACTGTTGGCCCTAGTTGCTAAAAGAAATGAGATGTTGTCCTCAAACTAAAGTGCAAGTACATACTCCAAGAGCTCCACCTTCAAAACCCTAGTTGCTGTGTTCCCAACTGCTCAGCCTTATCCTGCTGTCTCCCCTTATTTCTCCTGTAGGCTTCCACTTGGGACTGTAAAAAAACCACCACAGATGATTTGGTTTTGGATTTCTCATTTGGTGCCTGATGTTAGAGCTGTGGCGAGGAGACTTGGGATTTTAAATGAGTTTTCTGTAGACATATTAGGAAATGTAGTTAGGTTCCATTTCACAGTGTGCATTATTTTATCTGTACTTCTGTTAGGTCCTTTTTGGTAACAAACCCTCCCATAAGTAAGTCAGGATACTTTTGAGAGTGAAAGGGGAACTATTATGCCAGAATTACAGGGCTAGTAGGTCATCCAGTTTGAGTCTGTCTCAAGTTTCCCCAACTGTTTGAAATTCTGTTTTTCTCTAATGGTGATTTGGTTAGATCAGTTATTGAGCTCTCTGCTTAAATGTCAGTGCAGACAGCTTCCTCAGGTAGTCATTCAATCCCATTTAACAAATCACTCTTTACTGCAAAGCACCTTGTCTTTTTCCTCAGCTGTCAGGTCCACAACCTGTTGTTTTAGTGACTGCTGGAAGTATACCTAGCACATAATGGCTCTTGAAAAGTTTGTGAAAAGGAGTTATGTTGGACCTTGCCTACATTTTATTTATTTATTTATTTTAAAGAAGTAAAAAAAACATAATGAAACCGAGTTTCAAAACAGGTTAGTTGGATCATTACAATAGTTGATTCATTATGTATTATCTTTGTAGCTGTTCAGAGTATGAAACATCTTGTCCAAACATTATTAGCACAAAACATTCTTTTCAAGGAACTAAAAGAAGCTAGGTATGTAATTATCTTATCCATCTTGTGTATACATACATTTTTTCTTTTCTCTTTCTTCGTTTCCCCTTTCTCCCATCATAGTCTTTTCTTTTGAATAGTTTCTTCCCAATTTGCAGTATCTACTGCACATTTACATCCTGTGTACTTTTTCATTTTTTTTTACACTAGTGAGACAATACGATGTTTATGCATATTGGTCTGATTAATTTCACTTAGGTGTATGGTCTCTTATTACGCCCATTTACCTGTAAAAGTCTCCTTGGTCTTTCTTTATGACTGAGTAGTACTCCATTATATAAAAAACATCTTTTTAATCCATTCCTCAGTTTTTGGGTATCTGGGTTACTTCTAAGATCTAGCCATTACAAACTGCTGCTATGAACATGGGTGCTCATGTATCGCTGTGGTTTGATGTTTTTAATTCTGGGAAGATACGCAGAAGGGGGATAGCTGGTTTGAATGGGACTTCTATTCCTAGTTTTTAAAGAAATCACACTGATTTCCACAATGGTTGCACCAGTCTACATCCCCACCAACAGTGGAGAAGGGTTCCTTTTCCCTGCAGCCCCTCTAGCATGTTATCGCTTGATTTTTTTTGATGATAGCCATTCTTTCTGGGGTGAGATGGAATCTCAGTGTTTTTAACTTGCATCTTTTGAATGACCAGTGATGTTGAACATTTTTTCATGTTTTTGTTTGTCATTTCTATTTCTTTATCTGAGAAGTGCATATTCATCTCAGGTGTCCATTTATGGATTGGGTCTTTGAATTTTGGGGCTTCTGATTTTTTTCAGTGCTTTATGTGCTGTAGATATAAAAGCCTTTTGTTTGTGGGATAACTGGCTATAATTTTTTCCCACACTGTGTGTTGTCTTTTCACTCTATTGGTGATTTCTTTTGTTGTGTAAAAGCTTCTCAATAAGGTGAGATCCCATTTGTTGATGCTTTGTATTGTTTCCCTAACTGTCCTGGTTTTGTTTATGAAGTCTCTGTTTACACCTATGTCTTTAAGATTTCTGCCTGTTTTCTCTTCCAGTAGATTTAGTGTTTCTTTTTTAATATTTGGATCTTTGATACATTTTGACTTTAGTGCATGGTGATAGACACATGGTTCAAGTTTTAGTCTTTGGCATGTGGAGAGCCAGTTTTTCCAGCACCATTTATTAAACAGGCTATCTTTCTTCCAGTCTGCCTACATTTTAAACAAACAAAAAAAAAATTAACAGGTACTTTTTTGTATACTTACTTCTAGTTGACATAAATGAAACCAAGTATAGTACTGTACTACACATTGTGATAACTGATTCTGCCCATTCTCTGCTTTAGTTACATTTCCTTTTTAGGGAGGAGACAGGAGTGTAGCCATTTGTGAAAGTATTCTGCACAAGGACTTAAAAATGCAGGTGCCCACCAGGAGTAGTAAAGCCATGGAACTCATTACTCTGGACTGTTGTTTAAGCCAAACTCTAAAAGAATTGAGATTCATCTTAGGATGATAAATTTCTTATATAAATCTGGGATGCAGGTATAACTGCAGGTTTTTCCTTATGGAACACATTTGTGAAGCTATTAACTTTTCAAAGGTTACAGAACCAGGTAATTGGACATTTACTATTACCTCATTAGAGATAGCTAATACTGTGAATAAAGTATTTTTCTTGTTTTCCTAAACCTCCGTTCAATTCCCTCAAAGTAGCATTTTTTCACTAATAGTGCCTTTTATTTTTAAATTTCAAAACACTTCAATGGGGCAACAATGTTATATACATTGCACATAGTAATAGTGCTTTAAAGTAGTTTGCTAGAATGTTAATGTTCTGTTTTTCTAACCTCTAATATGTACTGCTTTTAATAAAAACCAAGATGTTAAGTACCTGTGAGCTTGCACTTGAACAGCCTGTAATTAATAAATAAGCAAGATATGTTTTGTAAATAAATGTAATTGTAGTTTGTACTAAGTCATTTGATGCTTCTAATAAACAAAACACTAAATGAGTCTTACTTACAAGCAATGTTTTACGAGCCAGTTAGTCTTTAATTAGCATATGATATATTCGTGTGGCAAGAGAGGTGATATTTATTTCAAGTATTTCCAGAGATTTAAGAAAACCATTAAAAACCTTACCAACAAGTATTTCCCCCTTTCTGTTCTATGTAGGTTTCCCAGGCAGCTGCAGACTTAAAACAGTTCTGCCTGCAGAATGCTCAGCATGATCCTCTGCTGACGGGAGTATCCTCAAGTACAAATCCCTTCAGACCGCAGAAAGTCTGTTCCTTTTTGTAGTCAAATGAATTTTTGGAAGGTAAGTTCAAGTAAAACAACTCATATAGCAGGAATAACCACTCATGTCTCTATATGCAGCAGTTTAAGTTCATCCCATGCATTTCTGTTTAGTATTCTAAGTTGCCAGTCTTAAGGAAAATAAGGATTGATGAAAATTATTTAGTACTTAGAACCAATTGTTTGTCATCACAAAGGCAGTTAAATAGAAGACTTCGTAACTATAAAGAGAATAGGGAAGTTACTGTAAAACAGTGCTGCGATGAGTTGCTCTTTATAGCACTGGCCTAATGGCATGTATATTTTGGGGTCCTCAAGTACTAGTTTATTTATTTTTTTAATGTACCTAGCAAATGTTTAGATAGTGCTTATTGAGATGACTTCTAAGGTCAATTGATGGATTAATTTTGATGTTGCTGCTGTAATAGAACCCAGCTATGGGATAGTATAGCAAAAAAAATTAGAAATAGAAAGTCAAGGAATATCTGAGAATGCTGATGTGTAGCATTTGGAGTGAGGAATAAGAAGTTTTCCTTTTTATTCTAATATTTTGGGGAACAATAAAACATGAGAAACATGAAGTTTTTGGTGGCAGAAAGTGTACTACACTACAGAGGACTAAAAAACTTAATGACTTTTATTAAAGCATGCTTCCATGTATTAATTGGTATTTTTCAGATCATATATCAGGTGTGCATAGTCTTGCTTTTCCAAAAGTGATGTGACCAAAATAAAGTGCTTTGGATGATTTAAAATGTAATTCAAAGATGCTGTCTTTTAATCCTTTGTATTTAGAGTGTGACTCACTAGTATTGAAGTATAAGAAGCAAACTAATAGTGCTTTAAAAAGATTTTGCATATGACACATACCCTTTACTAAAACTATGACTTGTTACATAGATGTATCCTCCCTAAGTAAGCTTTGTAAATGTGAGAGTGTCCAGGAAGTCTTAAGTACAACATGCTTCCAGTAAACACAAAATTGATTTAAGGTGGCAAAATATTTTGAAACACTTAAAGTAAGGTTTTGTTTTTTTCTTTTTCTTTGGACAGGGTCAGCTGTAGTTGGCTAGGCTTGAAATAAATAAATATAGGTATATATGTATGTATGTCTCTGTATCTCTATACTTTCTCTCTCTCACTCACTCTCTATATATGTATCTCTATTATCTGTCTATCTCCATTGCAGACTGACCATGAACTCTTATAGCCTCCTGCCTCAGTCTCCTGAGTGCTGGGGCAATAAGATGTGTGCCACCATAGTTGGCTAAGAAATAATCTTTTTAATAATCTAGCACCTTCATATTTAACAGTGTATTATTTCCTTGATTCTGGCTGTATGCATTTAATTTTTCATGGCCTACAAAGAAATGTTCAAATGACTTGCTCAAGTTTATAACTGGGATAAGTGCCCAGATTTCAAAGTAAAATAATGGGTATTAATCCCAGCAGTATAAGAACATTTTGTGAATATTATGACTCAGAATCATTTGATCTAAGGAAACAATATTAGGGTATAAAAAGATTGCTTCTCAAAAACTTACATGTGTCTACCACAAGCTTTGGTTTTACACTAATACAGTTCCAGGCTTATACTGATTCATAGGAATGTAAGAGTCTACATTGATGTGTTTATATTCATAAAATTGCTTTTTAAAATTATATGGCTATCTTTAAAAGAAAAAAATTTAGCAACAGACTGTGCAGGGAAGAAATCACCATGATTGGCACACCTTAAGGTAACCACTGTTAACAAATGCATTTACCTTTTAAGAGGAAATTTTTAAAAATTGTTTTTTTAAAAAATAAGGATCATAGTTTAAACAGTTGGTTTGTTTGTTTGCCTGTTGTTATCCTTAAAGTAGTTGATCAAACAATAGGGGCACAAACTTTTCAATGAACTAAGAAATTTGTAGTATAACTATCTTAACTCACTCTCTCTCCACATATATATGTTTATATGACTCATTTTCTGTCTTTTCTCCTTTCCCCTATCCCAGCTAAATATTCTTTATAAATAAGATTTTCACAGCTGTACCTTAACTGTACTTCATTTAATATTGACATTCCCCAATTTGAGGCTAGAGTGAGACATACATCTTGGTGCCTATATTCATACTTCACCTGTCATTATTAAGAGAAATTTCTATAAGTAAAATTGGTCAACATGGAATGAACATTTAAGATTTTAATAAAAACTGCTAATATAAATCTTTGGTCTTTCACCAAGAGTATCAGTGGTTTTTTTCCTGAATGCTTGCCAAACAAATCTTGGTCTGACTGCTGTTATTTTAAGTGAAGTTAAACCATTTTTATGTTTTCTTTTTTCCCCTAGTAGTACTTTTGTTTATACTTCTTAGTTATTATGAACTACTTCAAATTTTCAAATAAGTAAAAAGATCTGGATTAAATGATTTACACCTTGTTAATTTTTAAACATAAAACAGACCACACTTTTTCTGCTTTTCCACTCATAAATTATTCTGAAGTTGGTATGACAATATTTTCACTTTTTATTAAATATATTTACTGTACTTTATAGTTTTAAACTGTAAGCTTTATGTAAGGCATAAATGCCTTGGATTATTTTTGAGTTTTGTCTGTCTATAGATCATTTACTCATTTTTTTCTTGTTTTATTTTTGAGACATTATTTCTCTCCATAGTTCAGCAGGCTTGAACTTGCAGTTTTCCTACCTCATCCTTCCAGTTGGGGAGGTTACAGGTGTATTGACATGCACAGCTAATTTTTCAGTCATTTAAACTGGTACATAGTTTGTATTAGATAATACACACAAATCTTAGGAGTTGAAACTTTTGGTAACCTTTTTATTATGAGAGAATGTTTTGCACCAATCTTAGCAAATTAATGTCTTATTTATGAAACAGTGATAGATATTTCAGAGTAGCTATAAAAATTAAAGAGAAAGTTGGAATCCCCACTCTCCCCCCACCCCACAGTACTGAGTATTAAGCCCAGGAGCTATACCCCTTACCCTTTTTAATTTTGAGACAGGGTCTTCCTGAATTGCCCAGGCTGGCCTTGAACTTGAGATCTTCTTGTCTTAGCCTCCCCAGTAGCTTGATTATAGATAGATGTGTGCCCTCATGCCCAGTGGGAATATTGGATTTTACTGCTCCCTATACCACAGACTTTACCCATCCTATTTCTTAGGCTTTCTTAAAAACCCTGTTATGTGTCTGCTTTTTAAAAAATGCAGATAGACGCTTAATTTAATTGAAACCCTTTATAAATTGACATTTCAAATAAATTCTTTAAAAATTAGTATAGATGCCCCTAGATTTATGATAGATACATCTCAGTAAAGCCGTAAATTGAAAATACATTTAATACACTTAACTTACCAAACATAGTAGCTTAGCAACACAGTACACAGTGGGGTAACTGGTTGCTAACCCTTGTGATCATGCAGCAGACTCGGAGCTGTGGTGTGCTGCCCCTGCCCAGCATCTCCACAGTGTCAGACCGAATAGCCTAACACATTTTGAAGTAGTTTCTTCAAATACACACTGAATGCATATAGTTTTAGCACTGTCGTAAAGTTGAAAAATCTTAAGTTCAGCTATTAATGGTCAAATAATATCTGTACGATGTCCTGTTATTTACAAAAATAAGTAAATGTAAGCAATTTATTAAAAATGAGAATTTAAAAAATGAAGATAATAGTTCATAAAAAAAGTAAAGAAAACCTGTATTCTTTGAAATTTTACCGTAATTTTTTTTTTCTTTTTCAGTTCCCCAGACCACTTTTAATCAACCAGTGACTATTCAGAAAAAAGAAAATTGAAGCCTGTACAAAAACTTCCCCTTTCTTAACATGTGCCATAACACACAAACTTCTACTTTTGTCAGTCCTTAACATCTACCTCTCTGAATTTTCATGAATTTCTATTTCACGAGGGTATTTTATATACACTGGTGCCAGCATACAATAAAATACTTAGTATAAAAATCCTTTGCTTTCTTATTGGTTTGGAATACACTATTCTGTTTGGAACACTTGAAGTGTTTTTTAGTGTGTAAGTTTTATGTTTCTTTCACCATGACTTTATGCCTTTCATTTATAAGATTGCTAGAAAATGAAAGGCAAGCACTGGGTGTGGTGGTGCATGCCTGTAACCCAGCACTTGGGAGACTGAGGCAGGAGGATCAGTGCCAAGTTTGAGGGCAGCCTGAACTACATGGCAAAGCTTTTGTCTTAAAAAAACAAAACAATGGTAAGCTACAAATCATTCTTTTAAGGCCTGGAGGAGGCTATCCTTAGTATTTGTTTTAATATAAATATTTCAAATATCATGGTACCTCGGTTCATAAGGTACCAAATCAATTTCCCAAGTTCAATATTGACCCTAACCACTGAATTTGATTCAGTTGTCATCCAGTTTGGTTTGCAACCAGAATCATGGAAAAGAATTAAGTCCATGAACCTAGGTACCACTGTATGTATACTCCTTTGTGGGACATTACCAGTTATAATGTTACTTTGTAATAGATGGCTCTGATCTAACAAATATAGTAACAGAAATGTCTGGGAATAAAAAATCCTTTAGAAAAAGAAAGAAAAACCAGAATTTGAGATATTGTCCAAGTGGAATGTAATGAAGTGAATAGAAGCAAGAAAAGAGGAACTTTACCTTCACAAAATTGGAACTTTGCTTCAAGTCCTGATAAATCATTTTGCTTTAAACTTGTACTCTTCCATAAAGCTTAAGGAAATCTGACCTCAATTTTAGTTAAAATTGTGTTGCCAACACTGAGGATCTAAAATGAATCTATTATATCAGAGGTTACATGAGCTCTATCATCCCTTCTGTATCTCACAGCCCATATACTCTGAAAATGCAAATTAGAAAATTAATCTGAATCTTAATTCCAAAATTGCCCTAAAGTAAGACAAATTAAGAAATCTAACTTACAACTTGTAAACTCTGACCACTTTTATTTGTATTTGGTACATACAGAGTAGCAATTCATGGCACTTGGACGTTTGTTCAGATATGAAAGTTCATAAAGTCACAAAAATGCCATTTTGAAAAGGGTGTTCTCTCAAAAAGAATTTACCAAGTTCAAGAAAGGCCTGTTCAGCAAAATCCAATACTATATATTTCCACAGTACTTTATAAATGGAATTTTCTTCGACTCGTGTCCATTTCCCGGGGCTAAAAATTAGAAGGGAGGAAAAAATATAATCAACAATTTAGTTAAGATAGTAAAAATTAGCTTCTTTAGGTCTTTGTGCTGAAAAACTGAGTTTATCTCTGAGACCCAAAATAGTCTTAAGGCTAATAAAAGATGTTGAATATTATAATTTTAAAGTAAAAAATTTTAAAAGTATATAACAACTGCTTAGTAGTTGGAAAAGACTTTTTATAAAAATACTGGTATTTTCATGTATGATTTAAGACAATCTCCAAACTTGTATGAATCTTTTGTAGTGGTTCTCATCACACAGTAGAATCACATTGGAAAAATGCATTGGTGGGCCACACTCTAGCTGATGATTTAATAGGTCTGGGGTTCAAGAATTTCCATTCCTATCAAGGTCCTAGGTGATGTTGCAAGTTCTACTTTGAGAACCTTACCATAGTGGTGGCAAACCAATGGCAAGTGTTTTTCTTTTACTACAGAAGATGTTAACGTATGGGTTATGCTTTTCTAAACTAAAACCTCAATATTCAGGTTTAATTGCAGTGTTGGTACTTTATGAAAATAAGTGGATTCTGGGTTGCACTTTGGGCATACATCTCCTAAGAGGTTTACCATCACTGTACTGTCATATTAATAGGTTCTTTCTAGTTCATGGGAGAAGAAATTCATAAGCACAGCTTAAAGTGTAAATAACCCATGTTTAAAGCACTTGGTTAGCTTTTCATTACATGCTTCAAAAATTATTTAAATGGGTTTTCAAAGGGTAAGCACATACCTTATGGACCCATTCATACTCTCCATATTTAGAATCAAAGGTTCCTTTCTGAAGAGATCTTAATTTTAAGGTAAAACGTGGTCCAAGTTCTTGAATTCCCACTTTCTTTTCACTTTTGAATATGTACCTTCAAAGACAAGAGTTACTCATTCAGATCAATTTCCTTATGACAAGGCTTGTATAGCAGAAAATAGGTTCATGTTGAAAACATTTCATTTCATGAACACTGAAGTGCAAGCAACTAAGCAGTCCTCACCTATGAAATCTGAAGAAGATGTAATCCCGCTGATTGTGAAATGTGGCAACTTGTCTTCCAATAAATTGAGGATTATGGGGAAAGAGAGAAGCAAACATACGTCCAATCGAATGACCCAGCCTTGTTGTAAAATTATTTAGAATTATTTCAGGTACATGTTCTGTTGGGTCCTTACCCCTTCTCTAGAAAAAAAATGAAATCATAACACATTAAGCTAGTTGGTAAAACAATACCTCTTAGTGCAATTTCATAATTTATATGACAAATTAGAAAAACCTAATACTTTTAAAATAACTACCACATGGTTTATTAAACACATAAAGATGTACATTTAATATGCACTTACTGCACCAGAAAGAAAATCCTAGAAAATATGATTTGTAGTAATGAGGACTACTGCCTGTCTACCATAACTCAAATCATAATCTCATAACAAAATTCAGTAGGTAAAATTGGCTTTAACCAGGAATAAATGGTATTAAAATGTGTTAGCTCTATAAGACAAAGAATCTATCAAGTAATGTGAGATCACTACTAACCCCGTACTAAAACTTACCTTAATTTCTTTTCGAAGACGAACGCTGCTCATTTTAAAATGAGCAGTTGGACCATTTGGCAAGTGACTCAAAATAAGTCCATCTGTTCATTAAAGTTAAGATGCAGCAAACTATCTTAGCAGACCTGAAACTTGTAAATGCACTTGTTGAAATCAAGGTTATTAGTATTTCTTAAGCTCATTCTTAGCTTTACTATACATCATAAGTTATAACCAGTCAACCAAATTAGTTGCTAGTGTCTACCATGAACAGAGAACTACAATAGGTACTAAACTACAAATGAATCAAAGACACCTACAAAACTCGCAGGATTAGTAGCCCAATGGTTCTAAAAGTCCTGATTGCAGCAAACTAAGACTACCACCTATACAACATTCCTCAAATCTTTATAGCATAACTTTACCTTTTCAATGAATGAATTCTGGGTATTATTTATTTGTACAGACAGGCAGAACTGATAGTAATGGACAAGAATTTCAATTTACAGCATGCTTTTTCAAACGTGAATTTTAGCCACTTACCAGTCCAATTATTTAAATACAATATGACCAAAAATTGCATTTTTAAAATTTTTATAACTATAAAAAATGCTAATTTTATCAAATTTATTCAATAGAAGAACCAACTGGTTGAAATGACACCTGCCCAAGCAACACTTGGGATACTCAGTATGTAAACAAACACAGCTCAGGGTAAACAAATGTTAAGTGGTTAAAAACAACCTTACATTTAGGTCAACACTGTCTCAAGTCTATTTACACACAATAAGAAATTTACAGCTGGGTGTGGTGGCACATGCCTTTAATCCCAGTACTCGGGAGGTTGAGGTAGGTGGAACTTTGTGAGTTTGAGGCCAGCTTGGGCTACAACGTGAGCAAGGCTGGCCTGAACTACATAGTGCAACCCGGCCTCAAAAAAAAAAAATAGGGCCAGAAGTTTGGCTCAGTGGCTTAAGCACCTGCTTAGCAGGCGCAAGGTTATGAGTTCGATCCCTGGTACCAAACAAGAAAAAAAGAAATTTACAAAATACATGTGGCCATTTTTGGTTATCTTTAACTTCTCCTCCCACCACATCTTACAGCTTTCACAAGTTTTTTTCTTCTACCACAGCATCTTTATCTTCTTAGCTGTCTTAGTTGAGATCCTTGAAGTTTTCCACCTACATATTAACAGTATCACGGTGGTTCCTACCTCCTCTATTTTAAGTACATCTAGACTAAGTCTATTTCAATAATGAGGAAAAGAAGTTTCAGCTTAGTCTACAAGGTGTTCAATTAATATACTAAAGGTAAAAGGACAATTTTATATTAAAAAAAAACAATGTAAGCTTTCTGAAGACTACAGATTGTATAAGTGAAATGTGTATAAAATAATCTCAGTAAAACAGGGAATGCTTTACTGAAATGATGAATACCTACTTAGCAAAGAGTTACTACCAAAACTTTTAACTGCCCAAAATAAAAAGGCAAGCAGACCTTGCCACTTTATCTTCTGGGGCAATTTAAAAAAAGGGAGCAAGTACTTTTCAAGATCTTTTCTGGAATAAAGTATTTAAAAGATTTTAGTTTGGTATATTAATCTGGTTAAGCCAAATTTTACTCAACAAAATACCACATTAAAAAGATAGTTTTTGTCTGTCTTACTTTCTAGAAAACTACAAGTGAATAAATGTATTTAAGTTGTACTGGAAATAATAAAAGCCATAAAAAATAGGTATTTAAAATGTAGCCTTTTAAAATAATTTTAAATAATTAATGTTCACTGATAAAAAGAACATATCTTAGAGACAAAATATAGTCCTGTTGCTGTTCTTTTGTTAATCCTTAACTTTTAATAATTTTGACTTAATCAATTGGTCATCTTTAAAGTTACTGTATCACAGCCACTAGTTAATAAAACAACAGTAAAAATAAATCTAGATATCCCTTATCTCAAAACAGAAACACCTTGGGCTCACGTGATACATTTACCTCAAATGGATAATGGAATCTAAAACACTACCATCATGTAGTTTGGGCTCAGGTTCTCTCTTCAGACCTTCAATTCTGTGACATCAGCCGCGCAACATCTGATACAGCCAGACCAAAATATATGCAGATCCAACTGGGTCAGCTCTTTGATGCCACTCGCTCTTCAAATGACTAAATGTCTTGGCTTATTCACCTCATTCACCCCCTTGTGCCCATTTAAACATCTCTTTCTATGTGAAGTCCTTCCTGATATACTTAGGACAGGGTACAGTAGCATAAGGTATACATTATATGCTGTTTCTTTAATTGTTCCATTCACACTGAATTTTGTTAGTTTATATGTCTGTTCACTCTGAATTCCCTAAAGGCTGACAGTTTCATTCTACGTCCTTCAAAATGATGAAAACAATGTCTTAGCTATAACAAGTGCCTCCTAAAAATGTATACTGAATAAAAAGGGGAAAAATAAATCAGTTTATAGAATCTTGTATAGAAATAGGTATTTTTTGAAGAAAATTATGTTCTAGGAGTTATAGGGAACATTTCCTTAGTCTTTTAAATATAAAAGGGGTGAGGGAAGGGATACCAAAACTTCTTTAAACAGAAAGGATACTTGGTGTTTTACGATCTTCATTAATCACCATTAGATCTGTGAAATCTCTTGAGATGCACTGTGGAATAATTTTTTTCAGAGCCAGTCCTCTTCTATAATAAACATGTGAGTTGGGTATAACTGTTGAGAGCTGCTGACAGAGTTTTACTGTTCTCTGCAAAACAAAATAACAAAAATTCTCAAAAGTGAAAAAGAATAAAATACTACATGGTTATATTCATAAGGAAATGACTGTTGTTAATAGGAAGATTGGGGGGAAAATGAAAATTATAAGTGCTTTCATCTTTTTTCAAAGGTTGATCAACTTAAAGCTGAGTGATTCTCAACACTTGGGCTCCTCCAAGAGACACGCGGCAACATGTAGGAATATTTCTGAGATTACTAATGGAAAGAGGCTGGGGATACTGCTAAGCATCCTATGATGAACAGGATGAGATCATCATAACAAAGGACTACCCAACCCAAAATAGTGCTGAGCCCAAGAAACTCTTGTTTTGAAGAATCATGCTTAGTGAACCTCTTCAATATTAACAGTTAAACAGGCATTACTTAAAGCAATTAACTTCAACTCGTTTGAACAAAGTGCCTTAAAAAATAGAATAAAAGGTAATTAAAAATTCAAGAACTATACCAGATTAATCTATGTATTTACCCCATGGGGTCTATCTGATGTTGTGATGAGAATCTTGGGAGAAGTTTCTCTGTTGAAGTAAGGAGCAAATTCATCTGTAGCTTCATCATAAGCAACCTGAAAACAGAGAAGATGTGATTTTCCATCAAATAAGTATTCTTCTGGGTGTGACTACTGACACTACCTAGCTGACAGGATCTGAAGATGAGGAGGAACTAATGTTAGTGGCTACCTGAAGAGGCCGGATGATTTTTTCCACTAGAATGCAAGAATAAAACTATCAATAATCATTTCAGTACATAAACTGAGACATGTTTAACTCTTGAAAAATGGCTACAAAATAAGCAAGAATATCAGGAATTAGCTTGGCCAGTGAAAACAAAAATTTATTAACTCCCAAGTGTCATGGTAGGTAAGAAGTAGCCATCTTGGATTTGGAGATGGTGGACTGGACGAAGGGGAGAGTTGGTAAGGTGCAGGTCAAACCCCACAGGTTTGCAAACACAATTCAGGGCAAGTGTGGACCAGCCAAAAATTTAGAAGGGTGCTCTGGAAGTCAAACATCCATAATCTCTCCACAAATCCATGGCTGAGAAGTAACTTTACACGTGTGGGAGAAGACCTGAAAATCCACTGAATGTTAAGGGCAAGGGAGACTTGAGAATTGGCTGTAACTAGAAAGGCGCTCCTCAATCCACACGCTCAGCTGGCATGGATGTCTGAGGGGCTTGAGGTAGCTCAACAATCTGCCTACTCGCTGGGTGACCACTAATCCACACAAACACAGGAACAGTCCCTAGGAAATTTGGTTACAAGTAATTTTAAAACTGCATGGAGTCACAGTGCTACTGTCAGGGAGACAGGCTACATAGTTTTAAGTCCATACAAACTATTAAAACAACAAAAACTCTTAGCAAATAAAGTAGAATACAGAGATGCTGCAATATGATGTCTAAAATGTCTAATTTTCAACCAGTTATTAGATTTATCAGGAAAAATGCAGTCGATACCTGCTGAATGGGTCGAGATGCTGAATTTAACACACTTCAAAGCAGCACTAATTAATATATACAATGATTTAAAAGAAATATGGACTAACCAGCCAATTTAACATGGTAGAAAAATCAGTAAACCTGAAAATTGACTAATACATATGACCTGGACTAAATAGAGAAAATAACCATAGAAAGTACAGCAAACTGGAGAAACCTATAGGATGATGTCAGACATTTCGACAGTTATGTATAAAGGGAGCCCCCAGAAAAAGAGAAAGGGGCAGAAAAATATTTGAAAAGATAATGGCTGAAAACATCATATGTGAAAAAAACATTAACAGATCTATGAAGCTCAGCAAATCCCAAGTAGAATTTAAAAAAGAACAACACTTAAACATTACTGCCAAACTGCTAAAAGCCAAACCTAGAAAAAGTTTAAAGAAGTAAAAGGAAACAATGACATGAGTGGAAATAATGAAAGTTAAAATGCAGTGGAATGGTATGTTCAAAGTATTTTTAAAAAAGCCAAATATTTTTCTATTCTGTAAAATTTTAAAAATGAAGGCAAAAAAAGCATATTTTCAGATAAAAGACACTGAGATAATTAGCAGCTATTAAACCTGCTGTCAAAAACAAGAGACTAAATTAGGAAGTCCTACAAACTGAAAGAAAATGACATTAAATGGCAACAGAACAGAAGAGTGCTTATAAATGATAAAAACATAGGTACATAAAACTGTATACTTATACTCTTTCAATTTCTTTGAAAAATTTCAGGTTGTTTAAAGCAGTAATTACAACACTAGGTTTATATAAAATCAATAGCATGAAGGAGGTGGAGGAAACAAAGCTGTACTACCGCAAGCCTGCTATATTATACCAGAACTGTGTCAGCGTTTGTTTGAAATAAATTTTTTAATAAAGATGAATGTTGTAACTTTTTTGTCAGTGCTGGGGTTTGAACACAGGATAGTACGCACACTAGACAAGCCACCTACCACTGAAGTAAACTTCCAACTCTGATACATATTGTAATTCTATAAGCAACCACTAAAAAATACAATTAACTTTAAAAATAGCATACTAAAAACTGTTTAATAGGACAGAAAGCCAAAGAGAAAAAAAAAAACATTAAAAAGAAATTTTCTGAGAAAAAAGCAAAATAGCAGATATAAATCTAACTACATCAATAATTAACTTTAAATATGTCAGACTGAATACAAGATACAGCTATCTGATCTCTAAAGGTGATACATTTAAAACTCAGAAAATACATTGAAAGTAAAAGTATTAAAAAAATATACCATACAAACAGTACCTATAAAGACAGTTTAAGTGACTGTCTGACAAAATACACATTAACAAATACAGCTAGAACAGTAGTGGTGAACCCATGCCATGTGTGTTATTGTGTTTTTCTTTTAAGACAGCAATGTTAATGTGTAAGTTGTTTTTTCTAAACCAAAACTTCAGTATTCAGGTTTAATTGCAGTGTTGGCACTTTGTGATAAATAAGTGAGTTTTGGAATGCAGTCTGGCACTTCATCTCTAAAAGATTTGCCATCACTGTGCTAGAGACAATGAGGGATATTTTAAATTGGATTGACAGTCAGTATATCAGGAATATGTGATTATAATCTATGTAATTTATATAAAAACATAATCACAAATATATTACATACCTATCAAAAGTACTCTGAAAAGACAAAAGCAAAAACTCAAAAGTATGTAAGAAACAAGACAATTCAGCAAGTATAGGTGGAAACTTCAATGCCCTGCTCTCCATAACTAATACAACTAGATGTAAACCACACTATCAACCAACTTGAACCAACTCAATAGAATACATATTTTTCAAGGGCTATGTAGAACATTCTCTAAATTAGAACATATGCTAAGACACAAAACAGTCTTCTTTAATTGAAAAAGGCAGACATTAAAGTATGTTCCACAACTACAAAATAAAATTAGAAATAAGAAAGCAATCTGAAAAATTCTCAATAACCTGGAAATTAAGGAATGCACTTAATTGATAAGCCAAGAAAGAAATCACAAGAGAAATTACAAATATTTTGAATGGAATGAAAATAAAGACACAACAAACATACCAAAATTTATAGGTTATAATTAAAGCAGTGATGAGTAAAAATCAGAGCCTTAAATTGTTACATTAAAAAGCAAAGTCTAAAAGTAATAATCTTAAAAAGTTGGGGAAGAGAGAGCACAAATAAAACTTAAGCAGAAGAAATAATGAAGACTGAGGGAAAAGCAATGAACTAAAATATACTAGTGGGACACGGAGTTTGACCAGTGGGTAACAACATACAATTACATACAAGAAATTAGTTAAAATGTGCTATGGCAGAGTAGGGTAAATATAGTCTAAAGACATTTATTATATATTGCAAAATACCTAGACAAGAATTTAAAAGTTTCCAATCTGTAGAAATAATATTTGAGGAGATAGAAATGCTAATTACCATAATTTAATCATTAGGCATTATATGTGTGTCAAATTGTCATACTGTACCCCAAAAGTAAATGTCAAGTAAAAAATTTTAATCAAGCAAAAAAAAAAAACAAAAACTAATGAAATTACAAGAAATCAACTCTGCTATTAGAAGAGAGATTTATATTTAAACAATAATAAAAGAACCACATTTTAAAACTTCTGTGATAAAGCAAAACTGGTACTTAAAGAGTTTTGTGGTCTTGATCACTCAGATTAGAAAAGTGAAAAATGAGCAAATCAATAAAGTAAATCAAAGTAGAAGGAAATAAAGTAGAAGGATAAATGGATTAGGAAATAAAGATGTAACAGAGCAGAATAAAGAAAAAAGTACTTTGAAAAGAATACAAAATACAGTACATGTATCTCTGGTAAAAAGTGATTAAGAAAAAACTTTCAAATATATAATACTAGGAATAAAAATAGGAGACATTCTTATAGTGTCACAAATGAACATAGATATACATTAATTCTAACCAAAGTATTAAAAACCAAATACGATGTATAGGAAAAAGATAAAATACTCTCCAAAATGGGTTTATCTCACAATGGGTTTATCTCAGTAATGAAAGAGATTTAACATTAGAAAATCTTTATATGCATTTCATATACTGATGCAATACAAGAGAAAAACACATCATCTCAAAATGCGCAGAACAAGAATCTAAACATTCCACATTCATTAATAATAAAACAAAACACAACAAATGTAATTTCCTTAACCCATAAGGAGAATGTACCACTAATGACATAAACATTAAAGATGATGGGTCAAAAGTGTCTTTTTAAAATCAGAAGTATAGCAAAGATAACACTGATTTTTCTGTTTACTTCTCATTATGTTAGACATTCTAGTCAAAACAGAAGTGAGAAAAAATAAAGCATTAAAGGACTGAAATAAACATTTGTTGAAATTATTATCTAACATAAAAATGAAAATAATATTCAGATATATTACTAGACATTAGTTTAGGTCAGCTCTGGCTAGAAGTCCAAAAATCAACTGCAATTTTATAAATTAGCAAACAAAACCATTTACACAGAGATACAATACACTAAGAGAAAGCCTAAGATACTTGGGAATAGCTCTAACAAGATTTGTTTGTAAAATCACACGTATGAAGAAAATAAGTATTGAATACATTTTCAGTATCTAAAAAAAGATCTAAGAAAAGCAACGGAGATCCCCAAATTGATCTATTTTTATGGAAAAAGAAAAACAAACTAACAACAACAACAAAAAAGAATCCTTATGGAAAAGCATAGGCCCAGAAACACTCAGAACAATTCTGAAGAAAGCAGACTGAAGGGAAGGTGAGAGAGGACATTTCATCTTTACAGATATTGAGACTTGAGAAGTCAAATATTTAGGAAATGATGCAGTGACAAACTGACCAATCACACAGTCTCCAAAACCCAAATACATATGGATACTTGATATATGACACAATATTATAAGGGTACTATGGAGGAACGTTTCAATACTCTAAAACTGGTGCTGGGTAAAGTGATTATATACATATATATACAGAGGGTAAGAAATTAAAAAGTAACTGAGTTTTCTTTCTCATATCAAATAGAAAATCCCTAACAATGAGGTAAATGAATGTGAAAGGCAACTCTTTTGGTGGTGGTGGTGGGAGACTTATGGTCATGGAATAAAGATTTCTTGAATAAGAAATAGAGTACATTAAATATTAAAATATTTTAAAATTTGAACTCTGTTAATGTATTACATTTCCTGTCACTGAGACACGAGGAGTCTTTTAATTAGACTCACAGTTTCAGGGGTTCAGTTAATGATCACCTGGCCTGTTTAGTGCATGGTGGCTGGGAGGCAGGATGGGGAATAGTGCTGAAAAGGGCCAAGGGACCGAATAAAGGCTCCAAGGTCATACTTCTTTGACTGACCCAGACATACCCAGAAGTGTGCTTTATTAATCCTCTGGAAGATTCTCAAACCAAACTGATGGATAATCTAACTTACTGATCACAATTAAGAATCTTCTGTCCCTCCAAAGACACCACAGAAAGTACAGAGTCCATAAACTAGTTTTGGTTTTTAGTGAAACTCTGTTTCACTATTTAATTCAGGCTGGCCTTGAACTCATGGTGATCTTCTTGCTTCAGCCTCCCAAGTGCTGGGATTATAAGTGTGTGCCACCATTCCTGGCTGCGAATTCATAACTTGGAAGAATCCTTAACACATATAAAAATCAGTATCCAAATTATATGGGAAATTTACACAAATCAGTAAAATACACTATATGACACAAAATTGGGCAAAAGACAGGAATATTATATCTCTAAAAGAAAACAGTATACATATGTAAATATATTCAGTCATACTAACAAATAGGGAAAAACAAATTTAAATCATAATAAGACAACTCTATCACTAGTGTGAATATAACAATAGTCAGAAAGTAGATGAATAAAAACATTGCTCTAGTACTACAGCAAATAAAATGATCCAACCACTTTGGAAAAGATTTTGATACTAACCTGTTAAGCTGAATATTTGCTCATCCCCAACAAATTCTCCCATAGGTAAAAATTCTAGAAAAATGTTTACATAAATGTACACTTCATATTCTACAGTCTCCTACTTGGTCACCTTCTAAGATTTTGTTTGTATTCCAAACTCATAGCTCAGTGGCCTGTCTTTCCTAAAAATTCTTAGGAATCACCTCAAACAACACATCCAAAACTGACCTCTTGATTTCCTCCTTAAATCTGCTTCGCCCACTATTCCATATCTAGGTAACTGACAATTCCATTCTTCCAATTGCTTAGACTAACCCTGATACCATTTTTTAATCCTCTTTTTCACACCCCACAACCAATCTTTCAGGAAATTCTGGTGCCTTGAATTTCAAATGCCTAGGAATAAAAATAAAATCTAATCAAACCAGTTCTCACCACTTTCATTGTAACTATTCTACTCCAAGTACTCATTAAAATTTCTGTCCTGCAAATAATAGATTCCTAACTAATCTGCTTACCTCCTCTAATTATATTCTCAATATAGCACGTGTTCACATTTAAAAACTGTCTGATCACATCAAATGCAAAACTAAAGTCCTCACAATGGCTAATAAGATCATATTTTCCTGGTACCTCATCTACAACTCTCTCCTACTGGTTTAATTTCAGTCATACTGGCCTCATTATTCTTCAAAAGCATATTATGCACGATCCTGCATAGGGCCTTTGCAGTAGGCATTTTCTTATCTAAAGTTGGCTCACTTCCTTGTATCTTTTAAATCTTTGCCAAAAGGTCATCTTCTCAATGAAGCCAATCCTGACCATCCTATATAAAATTGTAACCCTACCAACAGAAAAATGAGCAAGAAATCAAACAATTCATTAGGAAAGAAAAGGACAAGAGGAAAAAAAAGATGCTCAACTCATTCATAACAAGAAAACTGCTGATTAAAGTGTACACTAAGATACAATTTCTCTACTATCAGACTGGAAAAAAATTCTTGTAACTGTAAAATCTTGAGTGCAAGTTTAAGGAGTAATATTTTACTTAGATAATCTCAAAGTATTTGCCTCCAAAGTATCTATTAATTACATAAAGAAAAAAACTATAACTTCATAGTGGAGAAACCTAGCAAATACCACCTTAATCAAGTAATCAAAGTTAACATAAACAGAAATAGGAATATCAGCGTCATGTGGTTTCTAGTAAGAGGCACTTAAATGTATATATAACACATCTGCAGTATTCCTCAGATGTGAGACCAAGGGTACCTAAATTGAATATAATCAGAAGAAACATCAGAGAAACTCACACTAAGGGACATTCTACAGAATATTTAGTCTGCACTCTTAAATAAATTGGCAATGCCAATGAAAAGCTAACAGACTGAGCCATTCAAGTTAAAGGAAGTTGGAGTCGAGAGGATTGAATGAAATGCATGACCTACAATTTTTCTTTTGTTAAAAAGAAACATTACTGGGATAACTGGTGACATCTGAATAAGATCTACAATAGTTAGATATTATTGTGTATCAATGTCTGATTTTAATATGTACTATGCTTACTAAAAAACTTGTTTATAGGTAAAACACACTGAAGCATATAGAAATAAGAGGAAAGTATTTCAGCACTTGCAAGCAATTTGGAGAACATACAGGAAAACTAAGTATGGTACAATATAGTATTTTGGAAACTTAGGTCAAAGATGTACGTGAATTCCTACTTTATTAATCTGAAAATACGTCAAAACAAAATCAAAATGTACACACATACATACATACTCCCCTATATATATGTAAAACTGCAAACCCTCTCTTACTCCAAATAGTCCTAAAATTACCCCTTTAAACATCCTGCTAGGATGTTTAACTTATTTTACTATGTTTATTTTCTCCCTCCCCTTTTTTCTCTCCCACCTCTTCTGTGTGTCGGGAGCTAAGTGTGTGTATAAGATAGAGACAGCGTGTGTGTATTTGGCCCACTGATGAATCTCAAGTCTTTAAAACAGATGCCAACACATAGCACAGAATCAATAAATATTTGTTAGAAGACTGACTGCCTGAATGAACAAATACACTGGAAGATACGTGAAAGAATGTTGACAGCAGTTATTGTTTCAAAATTAAACAAATATTACAAAACCAAGTTTCTACTATGAAAACTTTTAAAATACTGAAATAATAAAGCCTTAATTTATCACAATGTTGCAAACTATTTTAAGAGAAAACATTCAGAGTGGATTATCTTGAAACCAAGAGTTTTATGTGCATAGAAAAATACCATCAAAAGTTAGTCATTAGACATCAAAATACCTCACAAAGACTACAAAAACTTACATTAAAAAGGATTCTTTTTAAACTGTTAAACAGAATTCAGAGATTAAATGACAAATGTAAAAGTTTATCTAGTCATAGCAATCAATGCATTGGTAGAAAGTGCTTACTGTATTTTTCTACAGTATTGGGAAAATCAATTATGAAATAATGTAGCAAATATATTATGCCATCAAACATTATAGCTGGATCTACGGTACATTACATAACTCTGCCAGTCAGCACAATGTTAACATATCAGCGTGTAACTTTATCAAGGATGATCATTCAAATTCATTTAAGACTTCTAGTATTACCTCTTCATCATTAGGGTCTACTGTAGTTTCATCATAGACTCGCTGGTTGTCAATGGTCTTGGGTACGGGTTTTGGTGGAGCCTAAATAAAAGAAAAAGATAAGTTTTTAGAAGTATTTTACATTAGTCATTTTACAATATAGTTGGGAAAAAAAGAAATCTACAACTAACCCCCAAACACAATCTGTTCCTTATTTCAATCCACTCCTACTGCTATAGTTCCAACAATCCTGGTTGAAAAAAAATTGAATACTGCTTTTTAATAATCTGAGAAGATATATATATATATATATATATATATATATATATATATATATAGAATGGCTAACTGAACAACTTAAAACTAGCCAGAAGCACTAATCCAAGTAGGTATCAAAATAATTATCCATCACTGAGGGAAAAAAGTAAGAAAGAAAACAACTGAATGGGGGAAAAAAAAATCACAAGTCTATATATTAGACTTTATTTCTATACTTCCAGAAAGTTATTCAGAAACACTTAAAGTATATTCACTCATCTGATCTAGTAATTCTACTTTGGCTTGGAGAATTTATGGTAAATAATGATGGGTGATAGGGTAACACTACCTTTACAAAGAAACACATGGTATCTCTATTAATAATGAAAATAAACAGCAAATAGAGCAAATATCCAACAACAGACTAGCGATTAAGCACATTATAGCATCAACAAGATGGGACAATGTTACAATCAGCAGTCAGGTATACTCAGTTTAAAACAAGGAACTGTAAAAATGACTGGTAAGGAGCAAGAACAGAATTGTAAGAACACATTAACTAAAACTAATTCACAATACATGTATGCTTGCAAGGATATGAGCAGAGTATAAACCAATAAACTATTTTGGATATTTTTTTCTTACTCTATGAAACAAGTTCTGTAGTTCTCAGTCTAAAAAAATAAGAATTGTTATATTTTTAAATGATGATTATTAGCATATTAATTTCCTGTGACTAATTATTGAAGACTCTCAAAGATACTAACATTGCTTGATATATTAGAATTTTGCAGGTCAAAATAGTCTTAACAGTGGGGCCAGGGATGTAGCTCAGTGGCACAGTGCTTGCCTGGCAAACGCAAGCTCCTGAGTTTGATTCCTGGTACAAAAAACAAACAAGAAAACAAAAATACTTACAATTTCACACAATTTAATCTAATACTATTAAAAGAATGCATGAAAAAGCAGAGCATTCACTTTGCATATAGCATTAATATTTTTCCCTTCCTCAAAAAACTTTATTCTTACTTGGTATCTGTCGTGGTTTGTGCCTAGATGTCCCTCCAAAGCCTCATGCAGTTTTTAGATGGGGCTTTTTCGGAGGTGGTTGAATCTGGAGTATATGACTGATTCATGATTCAATGCTCGGATTAAGGGTGACTGATTGCCAGATCAGTCCACTGACTGGACTGGCACCGCCCTAATCCTGGTACTCTGGATAAAATGAAAGGGACAAAAGATGCTGTTAAATTCCTTAGTTCCTTTTGCTGTCTTCTACTGCCATGAACTGCTGCCCCTCTGCCATGTGCCACTTAGCCTTGGAGCCAGCCAACAAAGGACTGGAAGCCTCCACAAACTGTGAGATAAATAAACCTTTCTTCTGTAACTTTGGGTGTCAGGTATTTTGTCTCAGCGATGAGAGAAAAGTAACTAAGACAGTACCTTTTAAGAGTAAGAGTGGGAGAGCAGTTAAGTTTTTAAAATTTTCCAAGTACAAACCACAACCAAGAAATATGTATTAGTAAAATGAAGCTAAATGAAAACAACTTAGCTGTGCAACACTGCAGGGATACTTGGTAGTTCTTTTTAAATTTTTAAATAGAAAGATTCCACTTCTTATCAGCACAAAAATAGCCAAATCCTTTCTTGATGGATTCTTTCTTTGCCATAATCCATTCAGGTCTCACCCTACTGCCATTCTTCATGGGTTCCTAATCTCTGCATTGGCTCTCTTAATCATGTGACTCCACACAGAAGAGGCCCTGTCCTGCCTTTCTGTAGCCTTACCTGACAAGGCCTTACTTCAACCAGAAGAGCTAAAGTGTCTGACCCCAACTTGAGTAATTTCCCCACAAAGTTAGACAGAGGTTTCTCTGCCTTTTAAGCACATAAAATGACATAAAACACCATCATTGTTCTTATTGTTTAGGCAGGCCAACATACACAGTAATGATACAAAGAAGCACATGGGAAAAATACAACAATTTCGTGAGTGCTATCTTTAGAGGGGAACACCAGTGAAGAAGCAGGCAAGGGGATTTCAACATTTTATGCTAAGCAGGGTGAAAAGGATAGAAACAGATATTTTTAATACCTTCTTATATATCTGAAATACTTCACAAATTTTAGAAAAGTAATCAGTATGACATTATTTAATATAAGAGAGTAGGTGATTAAAATTTTTATTTACCTTATCACCAAGAGCTTCTCTCTCTTTTTTTAGTTTTTTCTTAGCAGCCAACTTTTCCTAAAGGGTTAAAAACAAAACAACAATATTGAGAAACCACTATTCATGTCATGAACACACTGATATTATAAATGACTAATTCTATGAATATTTTGACTGGGAGATAACATACTAAAATAAACATCCGAACATTTTTATAATTAAGTTACTGAAAATCAAATAAGCTAATCAATGACCTTTTTAGCAAAGACTTCACTTCTTCAAAGTCTAAATTGGCAAGGTGAACATTTAGAATTCCAGTAGCTTTTTATTTTTTTTTTATGTTAAACAAAAGGAAAACAAGAAATCGAAACATAACAATTTCACCCCAACTAACAAAACAGCAACAATCATCAGCATATTGGATATTCCTGAAAATTATTTAAGACAAAAAAATACAGACATGAAACATTATCTAACTAATTGTTAACACAATTGTTTTCAAATAAACATTTCACATTAAAAATAAAATCTGAAGGTGACCCTGAAAAAATTACATTTTACTCAAAATTCTTTTTCTGTCACAACTAATTTTTATATACATAGATTTTATTTCAGATGACATAATACTCTACCCAGAGGACCCCAAGAACTCCACACCTGTCTTTTTGTAACAGCAATGTGTAGAGGTCTCCCAATACAGTTGTATTAAGGCTTACTTGATTTTTCATGTCAATTAATAATTGTTTTATATAACTGGGTGGACTAGTATTTGCTGCATTATTATCTCTTCCTCTTAGATTGTTCCCTTACCAATATATAATGACCTTCTTTGTCTCTCTTAATCAGTCTTGGCTTAAAATTAACTTTATCTGCAAATAGAATAGCTACCTCTGCTTTTTTCTGGACTCCTGTTGCATGGAGTATTGTTTTCCATCCTTTAACTTTCAGTCTGTGAGTATCTTTTTGAATTAAATGTGTTTCTTATATACAGCATATTGTTAGATCTTGCTTCTTGATCCATTCTGCCAGTCTATGTCTTTTGACTAATAAATTAAGACCATTAACACTGATGGTTAAAACTGATACGTACTGACTTATCTTCATCATGTTGTTTCCTTTTTTCCTGGTGGATTCCTTCTATTAGGGTTTGTGAAACTGTAGTACTTATCATCCCTTTCTAAAATGTCCTTCAAAATATTTTGGAGTGCTGGTTTAGTGGTCATGAATTTCCTCAACTGTTCTTTATCATGGAAGTATTTTGTTTCTCCCTCTATTTTAAAAGATAGTTTTGTGGGATACATCAATCTGGGTTGAAAGTTGTTTTCTTTTAGAACTTGGAGTACTTCACGCCAAGCTCTCCTTGACTTGAGAGTTTGTTCTGAGAGGTCCACTGTAATTCTGATGGGCTTTCCTTTATAGGTGATTTATCCATTAGCTTTAACTTTTGCTATAACAGTTCAGGTTAAAATTATTCAAAGTGCAAAATGCACACCTAAAAAGTAAACAAATTTTGGTTTCTTAAAACAGTTACATCCTAATGATCACAGTTATACTAGTTGTTTCTCTTGGAAAGCACTCAGATAAAAAGAAAAGGGAAGTGAGTTTTTAGGTTGTTTGCAAGAAAACTATCATTAATGATCCTCATTTTTTTTCTGATCCTCATATTTTATAATCAAAATATGCTTTTAAAATTAGTGACAACTCACAAGGTTAGGATTATTTATTATAAATCTGTGTCTTCTCATTTCTAGACAGAATGTTAGATACGAAACAGAAAATACTTTTTTCCAGTGCCTTCTGACTTTCAGCCATCAGGTCTTTGGTTTGAAACCATAGTGGAAGAAGTATTCTATGACATCTCTTCCTCATATTTGCACATCAGATGGGTTACATGGCCCTTTTATGTACTTCAGTAGTCCTTTGGCATTTAGGTTGAATCAAGAATCAGTCCAGGGCTCCAAAAATTCAAGTAAGAAGAGGCAAGTAAGAGTATTTTACGTGAACATCTATGACGTGCAGAAATAAATGCTTTCTTCCATTAGTAAACTAACTACGAAGGAGGAGCACTACGACTTGAGGCAAGTCGCTTTAAACCTCTCTACATTTGTTGTTTGCCTCCCATAACAGTATGAATATGATTACTAGAAACTTACAGTACTGACTTCTGTAAGAGTTACTGCAGGAATAGACAGTATTTTGGATTTGTTGTGTATTGCCTGCACATGTTCTCTAGGTTCACCAACGTTGGGTAGGGTTCGTAAAACAGGGGCTGAGATATCCGTCTTCTAGCACAGAGGGTAATTCTCACCAGGAGAGCAAGATTTCTGACTTTCCTTTTGAGTGGAGGACCCTAGGGAAGAAGCTAAAGGAAGCGAACCCTCTGCCTTGACGCTAAGCCTCAACCTAGTCTCCAAGGCAGGCTGAGAACCAGGAGCCGTGAGCCACGGGCACTTCTCTTCCTGATGAACGTCCTAGCACACTTCGCACCGGTAGGGATCCCGGGGAAAGACCACAACCTTCTTCCGCGCCAAAGACTCGCGCATGCGCCCGCTCACCCCGCCCCTCGCATACCTTCCGCTGCTGCTGTTTCCACCGCGTGAACATTAAGTGTCGCCGCTGCTTGTTCTTAATTTCGGAAATGCTGAAGCCTGGGGGGAAGGCAGTCGCTTTCGGGGGTTGGACCCCGCCTTCTGTCGCTCCATCCCCGGCGACTGCAACCTCTTGAGGCTCTTCCACAGCGGCTTTCCTTTTCAAGCTTTTCTTCCCGCTACCGCCACTCCCGCCACCGCCGGCCTTCGCCATGTTGTTTGCCCCGGCGCATCTACACGGAAACGGAAATGGCTTTTTTTCTGTGACCTTTTCTTCGTTTTTACTTCCGGGGTTGCGAAGGTCGTAAAGAAAATAGATTTTACTGTGCGCTGCGAACAGTAAGAAGGTACGAAAATTGAGGCGCAAATATAGGCAACTTGCGTAATTGTATGAATGAGTTCGTGGGCTCCTTCATTACTTATCTGCTGTGTCCCAAACCCTGAAAATTGTGGGACAAAGCAACCTATGTCCTGTTTACATTTTTTTAGAAGTATGTATGCCGGCCGTGGTGGCACATGCCTGTAACCTCAGCATTTGGGCATCAGTGAGTGAGTTGGAGACGTGGGAAAGAGATGATTACCAAGGACTGAACCATGGAACAGTCCTACATGAAGGGAAAAGGAGGACCGAGCAAAGGAAAATGAGACAAGAAGTCCAAGAGAGAAAAGGAGGACCCGGCAAAGGACAATGGGAAAAGCAAGAGAGTTAAGTGTCATGGAATTCAAGTGAGGGAAACATTTCCTCAAAGATTAAATTTGCAGTATTCTTCACTTTAATTTTATGAAAATGACCTCCAGCGACAAAACTCCATTTTGTGTTTATTGTTAGGAATCAATTTTCTAGAAATTTCAAATTTTATCTTCCAAAATGTATTTTAATCTAATACGTCGATATATTTAAGCTTGTTTCTTACCTATTCATGTTTTTTTAAACAAATTTAGGACATCAGAAGCATCAAAGCTGCATTCCAAAATACAAGTTCCATCTTTACCTATTAGGTCACAAGCCAAAATTGCTTTTAAATAAAACTATCATATTTGGATCCAAAATTGTATTTGAATTATACAGTAGAATAAAAAGAGGAAAATAGTGTTGAGCTTAAAAACCACTGACATGTGAGTTGGCTGGACTAAATCATGTTTTCATATTTTATTTAAAGAAGGATAATCAGAAAAAAAAACATGAGATGTAGAAGAGGAAGAGACAACATCATCTGAAAACTATAGACTTAAGAAATATTGATCTAAAAATTAAATTTCATCTAAACCAGTCTCCATACTAGAAGCATAAATTTGGTCTAAAGTGGCCTTTGTAGTCAACTATCCTAGCTTGATTTATGAACAAACTGTAACCTAAGAGTACACACTTGAAACCAGACAACTGAGTTGTAGCAGCTGAACTTCTAGTCAACAAGAAGCTTACAACTGTCAATAACATGACCATAGAAATAAGGCCAGTGACAACTGCAGCCAATCAAGTTGTTTTGGTATCGAGACTGCTTTTCCTCTGGCTGTAGAACTGATCTGTGCATGTGGTGGGTTGGAACTTTCTGAACCAGCTTCCCTTGAATGCTGCCTCATTCTAGAACCTTTTTCTTGCTCAAGTAAACTTATTACATTGAGCTGGTTCTATTTTTAACAATCCTTAATATTTTATCTCCCTACATATACTGTATCTTTTCCTTATAAGAATACTATCCTGAAGTAGATTTAGGTAACTGTCTTAAATTAGTCAGGGCTTTTAATGATAACAAGCAGCTGGGTGTTGCACCACCACTGGCCTAGGCGGAGATTTTTTAGGTCATTTTTTGGGACAGTGGGGCCCCAGTCTCTTTCTCTTCTTGCTTCCCAGCCATGAGGTAAGCAGTGCTATTTTGCAGTCTACTATTCACCTTACTATCTGGGATTCCCACCAAAGACAAAGCACAGGGCCACCTGATCATGGACTGGAACCTCTAAAACTATGAATGAAAACAAATGTTTACTCTTCCTTTTTTTGCAGCACCAGGGATTGAACTCACAACCTCACACCTGCCAGGGCAGGCACTTAAGCCACTGAACCAAACTCCCAGCCCTGTTTTTTTTGAGGCAGGGTCACACTATGTAGTTCAGGCCAGCCTGCACTCCTGTTGTAGCCCAAGCCGGCCTCGAACTGACAACACTCCACCTACCTCAGCCTCCCGAGTGCCAGGATTAAAGGCGTGCGCCACTACGCCCGGCTTGTTTACTCTTTATACATTGATTATCTTAAATATTTCTTAGCAAGTTAGAAAACTAACACACTACTCAATACATGCATAGGGTGAGTGGGAATGATAGAAATAGTGAATCAGAACTATGTTCACACCTTATCTTAGTTATTTAGCATACAAATGCACAGCATGATTAATCATCAAGTAAATGCACATCAAAACTATAATGAGATATTTCACATTTGTCAGGAATACTATCATTTAGTCAAAGGATAGCAAGTGTTGGCAAGAATGTAGAGAAAAGAGAACCCTGGTCCATTGTTTTGGGGAATGAAAAATTGGTTTAATCGTTACAGGAAACTGTAGACATTCCTTTGAGAAATTAAAGATAAAACTACATTATGACTCAGCATTTCCATTTAGAAGTAATTTATCTGAAGGAACAGAAATCAGAACCTTAAACAGATACTAAGCTCTCATGTTCACTGCAACATTCTTCACAATAGCTGAAAAGTATGGAAACGATTTAAATGGCTATGTATGGATGGATAAAGAAAGTACTATATGCATACAATGAATATTATTCAGCCTTGTAAAAGAAAATATTGCCACGTATGAGAATGTGAATGGCCTGGAGAACATTAGTCTAAGTGAAATAAGCCAGACACACAAAAATAAATATTATATTATTTCATTTATATGTGGAATTAAACTCACAGAAGTAGAAAGTAGAATGGTAGTTAACAGGTACTGAGGGTAGGGAGAATGTAAATATTTTGATCAAAGAACATGCGTTAGTTAGCTTTCTGTTATTGTGACTAAATACTATACATAAGATAACTTAAAAAGAGGGCAGGTTTATTTTGGCTCACTGTTTCAGAGGTTCCAGTATATACATAATCAGTTGACCCCATTGTTTTGGGCCTGTGGTGAGGCTGTATATCATGGCCAGGAGTGCATGGTGAAGCAAACGACTCAGCTCATAGCTACCAGGAAGCTGAAAAAGAGGAAAGGGCTAGGATTCCGATATTCCTTTCAAGGCCTTATCTGTGGTGACCTAACTTCCTCCTACTAATCCTAACTTCTAAACATTCTACTACCTCTTGATACCACTACCCCATGGTGACCAAGCCCTTAACAAGTGGGGTTTGGGGAATACTCATCTAAACCATGCAGAGTATATGTCTCAGATAAATAAATTCTGGAAATATATTGTATAGTATGGTAACTACAGGTAACAAAACTGTACCGTGTACTTGAAATTTCCTAAGTACTCCCAACATACACACAAAGAGGTGGCTATGTGAGTGACAGATGTATCAATTGGCTTGATTATGGTGATTATTTCAGTTATATAAAATCATATACAGCTTTTTATAAAAGAAGGAAATTGAGATCGATGAGTAGAGTTAATGTAATTTTACGAGGAGACGTTAGAACCACACCCCCTGCCACACAAAATAAATTAAAGTGACTCAAGTATGAAGCCTTTTCAGGCATTGAAAATCTGGGGAGCAATAGTATGCTGAGTACTGTCATCTTTATATATGCCGCACAATGAAATAGAAATAGTACATATACTGACCTTTTCAAAAACCAAAATTTGTCCTGGTGTGGTGGTGTACACCTATAATCCCAGCATTTGGCAGGCTGAGGCAGAGGATTTCCTCAAGTTTAAGGCCAGCCTGAGCTACATAGATCAAAACCAGCCTGACCTACATAGTGAAACCCTATCTCAAAAGACAAAACAAAAACTAAAAACAAAATTATAGTAGGAACCCTACAATAGGTCTTCAGATTGAATATTTGCAATAATTTCTAATCAAATACTTTAGACATTTAACTTTTTTCAATCAGTCCTCACTGTATACCCCAAATAGCTTGATTCCTACCAATAAAGTGAACTATTTAGATATAAAAGAGATTTTATGTTTGTTATTTCCAGAAAGTGAATATATAGTTCCATATGTCTTCTCAGGTGATCCAGATTTCTGACAAGGGAAAAAGAACACCACAGTCAAGTTACGGTTTCATTGAAATATCATCTCTTAAAAAGATTTCTGGTTGCTGGGGGTTTAGCTCAGTGGCCTAAGTGCCTGCCTGGCAGGCGTGAGGTTGTGAGTTTGATCCCCGGTATCCAAAAAAAAAAAAAAAAAAAAAAAAAAGATTTCTCGTTGTCTGAGTTCATCAAAAGACCCATCTCTTGATTGCATCAAATGGTCATGTTGAATGGTTGACCTGTACCAACCAGGTTTGGGCAAGTGTACTCTATGATGTTTGGACAATGATAAAATCACCTATCAACGCATTTCTCCATTGTTCAGTGACTTAATACTATATTTGGAAGTCCTTTGTTGGAGTTCTCAAAACATATTTGCCATAAAAATTAACCTACTTTTTGTGATCAGATCACTCAGGCCAGGGACACAGATATGTAAAGCATAAGGCAATAAAGCATCCTTAGATAAGGCTAGTTGTTCTTAAATTTTTATCTCAGGGCATTCTTAAAAATTATTGAGACTCCCCAAAGGGCTTTTTATTTATTTGGTTTGTATCTATCAATATTTACTACATAGAAATTAAAACTGAGAAAATAGTATTTATTTATTTAAATATGACAATAAAATAATTATCTGATAGTTTACATAATTGTGAAAATATATTTTCCCAAGCAAAAAATTGAGAAGAGTGGTGTTATTTTATATTCTTTTAGATATCTTTTATGTCTGGTTATTTAAAATTCAACTGGATTTGTATCCGCTCCTTTATTTAATCTCTTAGGATGCACCTTTTTTTTCTTGATATACCATTTTGATTGATGTATGTGAAGACAATCTGGCCTCAAACAAGTATGTGTTTGAACAAGGAAGGAGTACTGCAGCGTTTTTTCAGAGAATTATGAATAGTCTTTGATACTGTGTATCTGAGAAACTTTGGTTTATTATAGGTTAGTTTCCATGTGCAATCTGAATCTTCACAATGAGCTTTTCATTAAAATTTATTGATTTAACTTACATTTTACTCATGCATGATTTTGTAACATGCATTTATTAGTCGTTTGGAAAATATTGGCTTACAGGGTTACACATGTGTTCTAAGAGTTAACACATTTTATTATATATTATTGAAAAGTCACATTTTAAAAACATTACTGCTAATGTCATCTGTAAGATTTTGAAATACTGGTAAACTGTCAAGTTCACAATGATGGATATGAGTTTCCCAAAATTCTGATTTTTACTTAAATAGGGCCATCAATGATTCTAGGCTGCTGCTTCTGGTCCTTTCAGTGCTAGGCAGGGTACAGAGGCAGAGACATGCAGAGACATAACAGAGTAAGGAGTTGTGGCAGTGAGGGCTTCCTGCTGGTATAAATGTCTCAGTTCTGTTTCTCAGGCTGTCTCTTTCTGTCATCTGTGAACTCCTGAAAGTTAACATTCTTTCTTGTGACAGATAATTAACAAGGGGACCCTTGATGTATTCTGAGAGTTTGCTTATGAAGGCAATCCAAGGGGTACTTTTTGGGGTTCCTTCCACTCTACTCTGTCGTGTAGTATGAGAGCCATATTTCAGCAGATGGTGCAGTGGTGAAACCTATGACCTGCGTGCTGCAGGGGGCTGTTTATATCATTGAAAGTGCTAAGAGGTTGACCTTCACTGGTACAGCCTAAGGGAAACTCAAAGTTTGTACCATTTATTGCTCCTGACCAAGGTTTTTCTTCTTTCCTGACCCACTTGAAAAAAGAATGGCTTCTTAGAGCCTCTCTTATTATCATGGAGGCAGTCAATAAACATTTTAAATTTTCTGGTTTCTTTTTTCCCTATAGCAAACAGATAAAATATAATCAAAGACTTCTTATCCTTTATTCCTTTACACTTTAATAGGGATATAAAGTCTCATGTAACATTGGTTTGGCTCTACACAACATTGAAAGGAAGTTAAGTTTTATTTTAGGGAGAAAGGTGAAATTCAGTGGTTTTTCTGGAATCTTATCACAAGAACCAGGAGCATTTCTTTGGAACAGAGAAAGGTAAAGAGACCAAAGAGTCACCTAGAAATCAGAGATGTGTCAAGATCAGCACTAACAGTAGTGATATGGGGAGAATGCAGACTCAAACTGCACTCTTATCTTCCTCGTTTTCTTCATATATCGCTTCTAATTATTAGATTGACACTAGACTGAAAATCTGCTGCTGAAGACATAGAGATTGTGGATAAAGAAGTTTTCAGCATGTAATCAGGTTCTCAATATTTCTACCACATTCCAGAATACTCTAGGAAGATTTTATTGATTTCATTTCTTAAAGTTACCTTTTCTGTATTCTAAAACCTGGAATTCAGGTCAAAGACCAGTATATTCCAAGTTTGCTTAATCAATGACACTAAATAGTGCCTCTGACTGAAACATGCTAGGAAATTTCAGTGTCCTCCAGGAATCACTAGATGCTAGAACATATTATACTTGCCAAAACCCTGCGAAAGCCCTGGAGAGCAGCTTGAAGTTTAAGCCAGCAATCAATATCTGGAAATGTATCAAAACACAGCATCTCAGAACTTGTCCCCATATTGTCACTGGGCTGGGTCTGAGGGTCTCTGAGGCTGAAATAAGGAGCCTGTCTCACCCTCATAAGTTTGCAGGCTCACTGACTTCCACTGTGGGAAAATAATTTTTAGAACATGTCAGTAAGAGATACAAGAAATGTATTAGAGATTTTAGGTTAATTTAGGAAAGATTCAGAAAAGTGATTCTCAAAATATGGCCCCCAGATGAACAATATCCACTTGTTAGAAGTATATATGTGTGGGCCCCACTAAACCAGAGACTTGGGATGGGACTCAAAAGTCTGCACTTTAACAGCTTATAGATGATCCTGATATATGCCCAAGTTAGAGATTCACTGGTCTTGATTCATTATTATCTTCTGACACCTACAAGTGGACCAAAGGTCTCTGTTCTTTTGGTATCTACAATAATCTTTAGTGACTGGCAGATTTAGTAACCAAATCAGCCTCTTCCCATGTCTTCATGTAGAAAAATCTGTGTCCATATTAGGTGATGGCAGAAGAATTATTATAGTAAGATGTTATGAATAAACAATAAATATACTCTAGCAATTATATTCAAGCCTGATATAGGCAGTTCCTTTAGATAAATAAAAGATATTAATCACTAGCTATCAAATCATGTTTACTTTTCATTAAAGTTAGTTAAAAACCTGATATTAGTTGTGTTCAGGTGGCTTTTGGACACTTGTTTCATCTTTTCTGGGGGGAGGATGCTGGGGATTGAACACAGGGCCTTGCACATGCTAGATAAGTGCTTTACCACTAAGCTACAATCCCAGCTCACAGTTCATTTTTCTTACTGCTCAAATCACACTGATTAGCTGCATTGTTCATATAATGCTGATCTTTTCATCTCAGTAGTAAAATGTTAACATCTCTTTGTTTAAATCCCTGTTATATCCTGGAGAAGATAAACAAGCAAGCAGAAAATGGATAACATCTGAATAAAGTCCAAAGTGTGTTTAACAGTATGCACCAATGCTGGTTTCTTAGTTTTGACAAAAATTGCAATGAGAATGTAAGAGTTAACATTTAGGGGAAAGTTGAGGAGGGTGTTCAGACACTATCATTTTTGTAACTTCTGTAAATTTAAAATGATTTCAAAATAAAAGATTTCTTTAAAAAAAATCTCTCCTTGAATCTTCATAAAGCTCGTGAAGTACTTCCAGGTAAAAGAAAGGAAAGGACGCTGTGCATCAACTCAGGCTGCCTGTCGGTAGGTGGATCAGCAGTTTAATTTGTCGTGTTGGGATATCCTCAAAACTTGTGGCATTCACAAAACATGTGCGCTAAATATATAGGATAGACAATTAAAATAAAGAAGCTATTTCCTTTACTCTCCATTCCTTGAACTTTATATATAGCATTTCCACAAGAGTGCCTTGCACTTGGTGTGTATTGTTTTAATAATAATCCTTTAATCATTTCATGGGTGACTGTTCTGTCCACCCCCGCCCTCCTCCAGAGCACTTAATGCAGTTGTGATTCAGGAAGCAGGCATTCAGAGAGCTCAGATCTCTGACTAACTGACTGACTCAATGTTCTACCTGTAATTATATTTTGAATTTTAATCAGGGCTGTTCTAGGAACTCAAGGGGATAAAGTCAAAATCAACTATTCAAGTTTGGTTTGCATAAATTGTCTAGTGTGAATAGACTTCATCAAAACTTGTCAAAATGCAGAATATTTCAGTGGAAACCAGAGTATCAGAAATTCAAATCATCCATATGAAATATACTCAAGACTGAAGGTGAATAGTTTGTGGTGAAATTAACGTTTCTAAAATAAATGTTGCACTGAACACAAGGTTACCAGTTTTACTTCTTTTATACTGCTTATTTTATTTTGTTCTTCAAGGTAATCAAGAATCACAAATATTGTCTTGCTTTGGCTGTTGCTATGTCTTGAGAAATTCTGAAAAAAAAAACCCTGTAATAGAAAGAACCATTTATCTTTCTGATCCTTGTCAGTATGATCTATGGGAACTAAAGCCACAGTTATGTAAAGATACCAAGAACTGTGATACATCAAACATTAGCGATTTTCAAAGTGTTTCTAACATATCCTCTTAGACTTTCTAAAATTTCTGTAAAATAGATGCAAGGCAGGGATTATTATGTTCAGTTTTCCACTGGGAAAGTGGAAATTCAAAGAGATGAAAAAGAACATTCAGATTAAACTACAAATTGTACTTCCTACGCCTATGCTTATTGCTCTTTCAGCTAATAATGTAACATGCCCTTAGGTCCAGATTACTTAGAGTAAATTATCAGGTGGTCACAACCTCACACATCTGCATGGAACTCATTTTTTTTCTTTACTTTGTAGTGTATTTTCAGATCCAAGGTATTTGGTAGTGTGATTTGAATCCTTTGAGGCAGAATCTTGAAATTTGGAACAGTTACTTTTAAGAGAAATGTGTGTCTTTCATTTAACTATTTTAATTCATATATTCTATTCTGGAGATGGTACAGTTTGAAACAGTTTTGGTAAAATTAATTTAAGAAACAGTAGTATAGTTGATGTGTCATTTCCCATTTCTGTAATTAAACAGTTTAAGAGTGGTTTATTATTGAGTTGTGATAATAATTTGAAACTTAATTCTTTATTATAACTACAGTATTATTAGTCAGAGGTCAGAGAAAATAGTAATTTTTATCCCAGGTTACTTTTCCCTCAAGAATAAAGCAGTTTTCATATAATTGAGTTAGATCTTACATTCAAATCATTCACAGGGATATTTAATATATGAGGTGGTAAATGAGGTTTACCATTTGAACAGCTACAAAAGTTTCTTCTAATCTTTTGTAAAAGGATGTACCCTAACCTACTTTAAATATTTGATGAATGATGCCATCTATTTCATATTTTTTCTCAAATCTAACATGAACACTTCTAAATTTGTTCTGAAACTAACATCTAACATTATATGAATTTATCCTCTCTCTGTCTCTGTCTCTGTCTCTGTCTTTATCTCTTTGTCTCTCTTTGTCTCTCTCTGTCTCTCTCTGTCTCTGTATTTGTCTCTGTCTCTCTCTCTCTCTCTCTCTCTCTCTGTATGAGTGTGTGTATGTGTGGTGTGTGCATGTAGCACTAGGGATTGAACCCAGGGCATCTCACTGAGCTACATCCCCAGCCCCCTTCTCCCTTTTAAAATTTTGAGACAGGATTTTGCTAATATATTCATTGGTTTAGTCATTAAATATTTCTTGTGTTGCCTTCTCATTGCTGCCTACTGTACTAGGTCCTGCGAATACAAAAGTAAGTAAAATCACTTTAGTTCTTCTTAAGACTGAGAAGACAGACATAACATATAGTTACATAAATGTATATAATTATTATAATCAGTATAATGGGTGTTGTGAATGAATATGCTGTGCCCTGAATATGTGTAACAAGGAGACAGCTGCCTAGTTCAGGGAAGACTTTGCTGAGGAGGTGACTTAGGAGCTGAAATCTAATCGGTTTAGAAATGGAGGGAAGAGTAGGGAAGGCTATGTGAACTCAAGGAACAGCATATGTGTAAGATGAATTTATTGTACCTGAAGCCCTGAGAAACCAGCATGAATGATGGGCAGAGAGCAGAGAGATGGGTCCGTGAGACATGAGAGATTTTGGAAAAGTGGTAAGGATGTAAATCTTTATGTTAAGTGCATGATGTAGTCAGATACATATTTTGGAAGAACACGCTGGTTGCAGTGTGGGGAGACCTGACAGTTCTAGAATTAGACAGGTATCTTTGCAATCGATTATAAAATCAGGTCATTGAAGCGATTAGACTCAGTGGGGTATAAATATGAAAAAAATTCTTCTCTTGTTGTTGATCATTGCTTTCAAGTGGCTGATAACATTTCTCTTCAAACTCTTTAACCTCTCCAGCAGACTGTCAGATCTTTCAAATGTCTTCCTGTTAGTAAAACACCCACTCTGGGGCTGGGATGTAGCTCAGTGGTAGAAAACTTGCCTAGTGTACACAAGGCCTGGAGTAGTATTACATATACAAAAAGTTTCAATCTGTTTCAGCCCAATTTTATACTGAATTTTACCTGCACTGCCCATCTCCCAAGGCCCTCCCAGTCCAATCATGTTTCAAAGACTGAGCAATATCCCTGGAAGTGCTCTATTTTCTTACTCATCTCTATTGTCAGTTTTCTTTGTTTCCTGGCCTGTTGGTTCTCAGTGGAAGGCTAGGCAGAAGTTACAAATGTCTCTCACTTAATTGGACCTGCTGCTGATGTCCTCTGGCAGGATATCATGCTGCCTCTGTCTGAAGGGGCGCTCTTCAGGAAGTCATGCGAGAACCTCTGCAAAGATATTTGATACTGGAAAAGTCATTTCTGATTTCTTCTTTAGAAATTTGCCCCACAGCCTCTTAGTGTTGGAGTCCCCTCACTTGCTACCAACAAATCACCTCAAGCTTGGCTTTCTTCCTCCGGGAAATACAAGCATCTTGTCACCCCAACTGGTGTCACTTGTCTTTGTTTTGCAATGTTTTTCTCCTGTTCAGTTTACTACAGACAGCAGATTAACAAGGTCATTGCCTAAGTAGATGTCCAACCTCTACTTTACCTCCTTACAGTCATTTTTTGTTTTTGCAAGTAATTTGATTGGGTTCTATAACTTGGCTTGAGAAAGGAGGGAGAGGAAGAGTGGATTTTAGATACAAAGAATATTATTATGTTATAATAATGTTATTATATTATAATGTATTATATACCTTATTACTGTTATATTAGAAGCCACAAGATTTAAAATTCAGCTTGACCCAAGACATTTTCCAAGGTAATATGTCTTTCCCAAGACATCTCACATATTTTCCCAAATGTATTGAAATAGATGTTATCTTTTCATAGTCAGTACTCTCACTTTACTCGTTAATACATATCTGAACAAAAATTAAATGCTAAGAAATTAGAAAAAAAAAAGGAAAGTGTTTCAGTGATTCCAGTAGTCTAAAGGTTTGATTACCACTTTGTGTTTGATCATTTTGGCTTTGACCTTCAACTTTAGGATCAGTGTTTATTATCATGACCACTATAAAATGCAATATCAGTCAATTGTTTTTTTAACAGAAATCAGTTTCAGACTAAACAAGCTGGGACTCTGATACATGAAAGTAAATTTTGTAACTCTGATCACAAGAAATAAGACAGACTGCAAATATAAAATACTGATTTGTGCGTTAACAGGATCCGTTAAGTACCGCAGATCTAACTTTCCAGGCAAGGGAGGGTCAGGCTTTCTTTTCTCAGAAAGTTTAAGATTTTTTGATTTACTAGTGCCTTCTTCCCAAACTAAAAGGCAGTTCCTTTTTCTGTCTTGTCTTCCTCAAATTAGGAAATCATCCCTAAGCATCATTTTCTGTTTTAGTGATTTGAATAATTTCTTAGGCCCTAAAAATTACTTCAGCAAAGACCTTAGATCCTGCTAGGGTGCAAAGAAACTTTTGTTTACAGGCACTCTTTTTATTTTTACTTCTTCTTTGCCATATTTTGGCCAGATAATCATGGTACTATAATATAGAATACTTTTTATTGCAATAATGATTGTAGCTAGCATGTAGTACTTTTATAGGCAATGTTTTAAGTGCTTTACCTCTATGAATCATTAATCCTCTCAGTAATCCAATGCGTTGGGTACTCTTATGGGTCTCACTTTTATAGACTAGGTATCTGAACCTCAGAGTGGTTAAATACCTCCCCAGACTCATCTGACTATAGCCCCACCCAGGCAATCTGGAATCTGAGCTCACATTTTTGGGGGCTATCCTATATTTCCCTATATATAAAAATATCTCTGTAGTAAATAGATACACAATATAAATATATAATAGTATTTTGGAGTATAAGTTTCACCATTTGAGAACTGAAATGAAGATAAATAAACTTTTGCAAAAGAAGTACTGGCACATAAAGTAGGCAAAAAGTGGCGCATCATTCTTGCAAATAGACATGAAGATTAGGGATAGAGAGCATTTGGAGATTCTAATAAATACTTTATCTCCTACCTGACCATTTGTCCCTGCCCACTGATAATCTGCATGCTCTTTGTTATGGTTTGTGTCTAGGTGGCCCCCAAAGCCTCAGGCAGTCATGGAGGTGACTGAATCTAGCATTTTTTATTGGTTTGTTGTCTAGTGCTGGGACTGATGGTGTGAGTGCTGTACCTGTCCAAGGTGGAGCTGGCACACAGTATAAGGGAGGGAAAAAGAAGTGTTTTTCCCCCCATTTGTGCCCTTTCTCTCTTGTTGCTAGTGGCCACCATGAACGGCTGCCCCTCAGCCATGCCACCCTGCTTTCGAACCAGCTGAGTATGGACTAAAACCTCCAAAATTTAGGATAAATAAATCTCTTTTTCCTTTATTTCGGGCATCAGGTATTTTGTCTCAACAATGAGAGAAAAGTAGCCAAGACAGAACTACTATAGTACAGAACTATTGTCACAGGAAATGTTCTGCATACCTACTTCACATGAGTTCAAGCAGAGTGTGCCCTTCGGGAAGGTTGGTCTCTGATTGGAAAGTTTGTAAATTCATTCAACAACCCTTTATTCAGAACTTGTCTCCAGAAGTTCATTGATCTGGAGGGACATAGATATACAAATAAATAAATAGAACACAGTAAAATAAATAAAAAATAGAAGCATGTGCCAGAGAGACAGTGGGGATACTGAGGTAAAGAAGAGAAGTGGTAGGGGAAAGATATTTGAGAGGAAGGCATGGCTAAGAGGGATCTCTGAAGAGGAGATGTTTGAAGTGGGTAGTATTCGCCAGGGTCAGCGTTCACCTAGGTCCCCAGAGGTAGTGGTATGTGTACGACTCATGGATATGAAATAGTACATAGTGTTTAAGAAACTGTAAGTCTCTTAATATTATGGGGACATGGGTGCAAGAAAGGAAGGAAAGGAATTGAAGATGAAGCTGGATCAATAGGCAGAATATGGAAGAATATGTAGGAATTTAGAGTTGTGTTGGAGAGACTAGACAGTCAAATAGTTGCAAACACAGTAAATTTAGTGTTCAGTCAAGTTGAGTTCTGACTTCTTCCTATTATCACCTATAAACACTGTGTTTAAAAGTAATGAAGCATTTGAGGTTTTTATATCTCTTAAGTGGTCATCTGTAGTGGGCATATATCTTTTATGCTTGCCTGGCACCCATTTTTCTCCTTCTTTCTTTCCTTCATTCCTTCCTCCTCCACCCCTCTCACTCTCACTTACACTTTTACTCACACTGTTACTCTTTCTGTAATAGCACTCTGCTTTCCTTTGGAGAGATTACTCCTCTCCCACTGCCTGCAGTCTTCTAGGGTTATTAAACAAATTGTTTTACTTCCCTTGCCTGAAGGAAGGTTGAGCAAGAGATCAATCAAGGCTCCTCCAGTTCCTTCAGGAGTTTAAATTTTGCAAGGAGTGACTCAAGATGGGAAAACTGGGTATGTTCCAACTGGTATCATCACCCTGAAAAAACATCCTTGTGCCTCCTGTTACCCAGATTATTGAAGTAACCTCAGTCCTCCCCTTTCTCAAGCTACATTTCCCTAGACTGCATTTGATTCCCTGAACTTCCCTACAACCAGTAAATTCTTTTTTTGCATGAGGTAACTCATTCTGCTCATACCCTGTAGAGTTTGCTTCCAAGTTAAGAACCCTAATTTATGTGCTATCTTTGGGGTGATTTATTTACTTCAATTTCTACTAAAGTTAGCTGGGAATTTTGCAAGACAGTTGTCTTACTTCTTTCAGTCTAGATGTAGCAGGAGCCCCTTTCTCTCTGGGTCTTTCGGCAGTACCAGAGTGCTAGCAATAGAAAGGCTCAGGTTTGCTTTTCTCTTCGAATCTGCAGATCTTCCTCATTCTCGACTCTTTCTCAGTCACCGCCCTGCAACAGGAGGAATCTGTACTTGTGAAAGTCTTTTTCGCTACACATTAGCCAAGACGCTTTTCTTATGTTTAGCACAGAAACTCAGTCCCTTCACTAAAGCACCTATGTTCTCCCAAGTACTTGGAAGGGCATTGAAAAGAATTTGTGGGCCTTGAGGTAGGCGGAGCGTTGTGAGTTCGAGGCCGACTTGGGCTGCAACACGAGCGTAAGGCCGGCCTGAGCTACATAGTGCGACCCTGCCTCAACAAAATTCGGGCTGGGAGTTTGGCTCAGTGCCTTAAGCACCTGCCCTGGCAGGCGTGAGGTTGTGAGTTCAATCCCCGGTGCCGCAAAAAAAAAAAAAACAAACAAACAAAAAAAAGAATTTGTGGGCCTCTTCCGCCTTTCATCTTGCCCCAGAGTTGGGCCATAATCATATCATTTTGCCCTTGAACTAGGAGGCAGGATGAAGATAGAAGAACATTAAAAAGGCACAAAAGAGGAAAAGAAAAGTACTTTAAAATGCCACAATACCTCAGTGATGAAAGTAATGTTATCCATATTTTCATTTATTGTATTTATAACTATTTTTGAATTTTTAAAAATTTTGCTAATAGATGAAGAGTCTAAATTTATTTCTAGATGTCTTGGGTTGTTTTCTGAGATACATTATAGTTCCTTTTATTCACTGTAACGTCAGCAATAACTATGCTTGTGTCTGAAAATGAACAATTTTCTTGCATTTTCTAAATCATCTGAAAGAGCCGTGGCAGCCTTACTTCCCATCAGAGTGTTCAGGATGCAGACTCTGTGTTCAACACTGTTGGCATTGGTGGCACTAATAAGAAATTGCCATTTAGTCTTCTTTCCAAATACGCCTTCTTCTTATTAGCAAAACAGCCTATATACTTTTTTGAGATTCTAAATCCAGATGGCAGCATGCATGGGAATGCAGTAAATGACTGCGAGTGCTTTAACATGCTTCCTGGGTGAAATTTATAGTGGCATTTCTCTTTTAAGTCTCCATTCCTAATATATTCTATAGCAATTTTCACCAGGTTAAATGGACATTCTGATCAAACCAGATTCCTCCTCCAATCCTGATTTCATTCTCGTTCTCCTTTCCCACATCTTTCCTTTCTTTTTCATGGAAACTTGGAACTTTGCAGTATGCAAAAGACTCAAGGAAAAAGGAAAAGAAAAGGCATTGAAATGGGGAATAGTTAGTAAAGGAGGCTGTAGAAAAGAATGACAATGTGAGCACGAAGGAGGAATCAGTGCCTTTAAAATATTTTGAAAGAATTGCAAAGCATAGGATTAGAATTAGTCAACAAAAAGTATTAAAAATGTCACCTATGCTGTTCTCTTCCTACACCTGCACCTTACCCATCCACTCCTCTGTTCATAACTCTTTTCCAAGCATTTCTGATACAGGATGGTACAGGATGTTTTAACTGCACATGGTGAGTTAGAGGTCTTCTGCAAAACTCGCAGCGGTTTTGAGCATGGTGTTTCCATAGGCATTTTAAAGCAATTTGTCTTTGTTCCTTAGGTTCTTCTAATTAAACAGAGTTGCTTCTGACTCTTTATCTTTGCTGTGTAGTACAGTTGTCTCTTTTCCGTGTGACTGCCTGAAAGGAGCCAAGATTGTAGCCCAACTCATATTACTGTCCTCAGAATGGAGGTAACTTACATTCTAGACATTCCAGAACTACTTTCTATTCTTGTTCATGTTTATATTTTATTTTCTGTCATTTCTTTTTACCTGTATATACTTGGCTAGTATTTGAAAAATTTTGTTTGGCTTTAATTCTTTTCCTTAGGTGTGTCTATAGCTGATAGTAATATAAATGGAAATTGGTTAAGAATCATGGCTGAGAAATCCTAGTTCATTGCTTTTATTACAGGTTTGCTTTCCAAGGGGAGTTTCAGCTGAAATGAGGGTGGCACCCTTTATGCTAGCAAATATTTCTGCTTTTCTGGCTGACCAGCTTTTCTCCCTCACTTCTTCCCTCTCTCCCTCCCATTCTCTTTCTCGACCTCATTTTCTTTCTTTCCTTCCTTTTGTTTCCTTCCTTCCTTCCTTCCTTCCTTCCTTCCTTCCTTCCTTCCTTCCTTCCTTTTTTCCTCCCTTCCTCCCTTCTTCCATACTGATACAATAAATACTTTTCTTCTTTCATCCAATTGGCTTAGAAGGGAAGAATAAAAGGTGGCTTCATCCAATGATGGCATGCCTTTCTTTGGAGACCTGCTTTCATAATTATCCGGGCTTTGATGTTCACGTTTCTATACTTGGTGCTATTCCTTAATGCTATAGTTGATTTCTGTTATAGGCTTTTACCCTCATAACTTTACTTCCCAGAGGCAAAAGACGTGCTCTGTACCTGACTGCATTACACAACACCTGGGTTTGCCTGAACCACCCCTGCACAGGTTGCACCACCCAGGACACTATGAAGATGAAATCGCCATGACTGGAAGTCAACAGCACTCTGCTGGGTCCAGATGAACTTAAAACAGCATGCAGCCCTCAAGGCCAGGCTCCAAAGTGCCATCTCTGAACCTCCATGATGTAAGTTTTCACTTAGGTTATTCTTTATTTTAGAGCTGTTGTTGAGATTCCACTTTGGCCTTTTAAGAATTTGGTGCTTAGCATACAAACATGAGGTCTCTAATGGCAGAATTTAATTGTATAAGGGTGATCCTTGGTAGATTCTCCTTTATTTCTCTTTAGAAGAAGCTGTTTTTCTTTTGTTATTTTATATTCTATGCCTTGAAAGCAATACTTTCTAGGAATTATCTTCATTTTGTAGCAGGCTGGCCAATAAGAAAAGTGAGACTTGAAAGGAATAGAGACAAAATTCCAAGTTGAATTAATAAAATATGAACATTTTGTCTTAGGTTTTATTTGGTCTGCAGCCCATCTTTATAATATAGTTTGTCTGAGTCCCATAGATTACCCCCATAGGTATTTATCACTCCTTCAAACATTTGTTAAATTGAATATTTTAAAAATAAAGTGGGAGAGATTTCAACTAGAAATCCTCCAACAGCAGAGGATCTTTGTCTCCTGTTCACTGCTATACTCTAAGCACTTAAAACAGTGCCTAGTATAGAGGTGGCAGGCAACATTTATTGATGATTGCCTAAATGAATGCTAGTGTGATTTTTTTTTTTTTTGTCTTTTTGAGACAAGGTCTCTCAATGCTGTTCAGGCTGGCCTTCAGCTCATTTTGTAGCCCTGGCTGGTCTTCAACTTGCAATGATCCTCCTGCCTCAGCCTCCCTAGTGCTGGGATTACAGGTGTGTACCTCCATGCCTGGCTAGTGTAATTTTTTGAAAAAAATCAAATTTTTTTGTTGGAGTAAGAAGTATATTATGTACATTGGATATGAAATTGATGAATATAATGAAACCCATCCTCACGCGGGAAAGGGCCTCAGAAGAATTTGTAGCACTTGTGTGCCAGGAAGGATTATACTCCTTTATGTTTAGACTGGGAATCACTTTATGTTGCAGGCTGTTTTTGCCTCGAAGGAAGCATGTGGCTCATTTCACTATTTTCATTTTACTTGTATTTAGAAAGTTAAAAGAGTCATACATAAACTAATGAATTAGTTCTATTTGCTGTTTTTTTTTTTTTTTTTTCTGTGTCGATTGGTACCTATTTCTAAGGAATACCAAGGTATCAGCCAGATGGTTGTGTTGAACTCTACAGCTCAACCTGGAGGGTATGCACAGAGCCAGCCTTTGGGGCAGGCATGGTGCCCCTCTGCCTGGAGCTCCTTGGTAGTGCCAAACAGACTCACCAGAGTGTCTGTTTTTGAATTTTGTATTTGTTGTTCCTCTGTTTGGGTTCTATTTCAGGCCAGCAGTAAAGAGATGAGAAATGAGAGATGAAGATCTAAGATGCTGGTGGAGGGTTTAGCTGGTACCCTGTGTTACCTACCTACTTTCCTGTCTGCCTAGCTCAGAACATCTTTTTCCTCTTTTGCTCTTCCAGTGGCAAACCCAAGTGGGTTCCGCATGCAGACTTGGCAGAGGGCGTACCCCAGGTAGGGAGGCACCATCACCGTCCTGTGTAGTCTCAGGAGACTTGGCTTCAGAGTGACTTTTGGAAGTCTTACTGTGTCTGTGGCAGTAAGCCCAGAAGTTCCATCTGAGGCTTTAGCCATTATATACTGTGCTATAAAAAGCGTATAACTCAGGCTAATACTTTTATGTTGCAGTTGAAGTGTTATGGGATTTCATTTTATAAGAATTTAAGTTCAACACATGAATCTATCTTGGGTCAGCTAGGCTTTGTGTCTGTGTGTTTTTTTCTTGTTACTCACTCTAAGTTCATTCAGGGCAAACATTTCCAAAATAACCGATTGGAAAAATCACTGAAGTGCAATAGGAAAAGCATAAAATTGAGAATCAGGACTCAGATCTAGGTTGGACTTCGTTGCTAATCAGTTTTTTATACAGAATGAATCAAGGCTTTGTGCTTCACTTTCTTGGTTTATAAAATAATGGAATTGCATGCAATGAACTTTATCACTGCTTTCAGCTCTAGTGCTTTATTTAGGCTCAAGACATTTTGTTCCTCCGGTCTTCCTTTCTAGATAATGGAAAACAGAGTTGGAAAGATTCTTAGCATCAGTTCAACAAACATCAGCTAAATCTGAGTTATGGTAAATCTCAGGAGACAACTAAGTGAGCATAAAATACTCAAATTACCTTCCTATGTCACACAAATTAACATCAGAAACCTAACATTTTTGCCATCTAACATATATTTTTTTTTGCTTAGAAATTTTTTTCTTATTACCTTTGGTTGTACTGATGGGTATAGAGGAAACAAAAGTTTCCATGAAAACATAGAATTTTTTTTTCTGTTAGGAAGGTGTGGCCTGGTATATCTCATGTCAAAATGTTGGTGGCTGGCAAACAGTGACATGCATTGATTGCTGTGGGCTTAGACATAGAACAGAAATTACTAAAAACAAAACAAAACAAAAAAAACCCCCTTCTTTATGAAACTAATACCTTTCTTAAATTTTTCCTTTTGATTTCACTTTTAAAATCATGCTGGCTGTTCAACTAGTAGAAGAGGTCAGAAAAAAATCTGTTCAAGTAAGAAAGAACCAAGGGTGTCAGCATATATCTACATAGGTTTGGAGACGAAATTGAAAGGAAAAATAACACACACTAATGTGAAAATGGTAGTACTCTGCTCCATGTATTATTTCCCTGCTTAGAAATGAATTAATATTCTTCCTTGGAGGCTGGGATTCTCCTAAATTTCTGTTTGTTTGAACAGTGCCACTATTTTCCAAGTTAGTCACACAGTACCGGGGATCGAACTCATAACCTCATGCCTGCCAGGCATGTGCTTAAGCTACTGAGCCAAACTCCCGACCCTACCTTAGTCATGTTTGAGACCTCCCCTTTCTCTAATACACTGAAACATTTGCTAAACTCCAAGATTCCTCCATTGAAGTATGCCTGGCATACGTTTTACTTTTCCACTCCTATTTTTCTCTCGTATGTCATGTCATATTTTCTTAGCAGTGAAGAATGTGACTTGGGGCTAGACAGAACGGATTTGAGTACTAGCTCTGTTATTTACTAATGATGTGTCATTGATTAATCCCTCTGATCTTTAGTTACCTCATCTGTAAAAAATGGGGATAACAATTGTATTGGCCCCCAAAGAATTGTGAGAATTAAGTGAAATAATGTATGTAAAATACTAAGTAGAGTCTCTGGTAATAAATATTTAATGCATAATAGTAATTATCACAATTCATCTCTTCTAGTTCTTCATACTTCCTGCTACTAGGTTAATCTTCTACAAGTATGGTTCTGATGTTTTCTTTTCCTTACGTCCTAAGAGAGGAATTCCTGAGAGGTGGTTAAAAGTTGGTCTCTACACTGGATTGCTTGGGTTACTCTTTGCTAACTGAGCAACTTCTTAAATTCCAGTTTTTGTATCTATAAGTAGGAATAATAGTACCTTCCTAAAAGGGTTATTGTGAAATTCACAATATTTACTACTAATAGTTAATGTTTTAAAGTGTTTCAAATATGGTAGTATCTGGGTTTCTTTTCACATGATATAAGTGTGGTGCATAGAAAAAACCTGGGCATCCTGCAGGCGCTAGTATGCTGGGAAAGTATTAAATTTAAGAATGTCTGAACAACTCATTCCAAGTCACCTATAGCCTATGAAAGAGAAAGGATATATTTTGACATGTATTGGTGTTGTGTCAGCAGTGTTACATCAGAACTGAGAAAAATTTCCAAGACTCCAAGATGTCCCAAGTCAGAAAAAATAGAGGATGCTTTGTTATGGGAATGTCCAGTGATGGATGTAGTTTCCAATTCATCAGATCGTAAATCCTAACTCATAGCACCAACAGCTCATAACCGACTGCTTCATGTATGAGCGACTACAGCAAAAATTCTTGAAAAAATACTATCACTTCATATTGCAACCTCAGGTACCTGAGCTGGGACATTCCTCAAGAAGTCAGGACAATCAAGTCAGCTCAGAACAAATGTTCTGCACTGGCTTGGCAGGCAGGCCTTCAACAAACAGTGTGGTTATACCTTGCAGTGTTCTGAGCTTTGCCTTTTTCACTCATAGGGATTCTAGAGCTCAACAAAAGGATTTTTAGGAATATTGCAGATGCTACTCTGTCTCAGGGATTGTGACAACTCAGGACTACTCAGACTCTATAGCTTCCAAGCCATCACCGAGCATTTCATGCAGCAGAAACCTGACTTAGGGTGTACAAGCAGATGGGGCGGGACTACTGGAACTGTACGAGAGACTCCCTTTGGCATTTCTTGTAATTTTTTGTTTTGTTTTTATGAGATAGGGTCTCACTATACAGTTCAGGCTGGACTTGAGCTTACTTTTTAACCCAGGCTGGTCTTGAACTCACACTGATCCTCCTGCCTCAGCCTCCCAAGTGCTGGGATTATAGGCGTGAGCCACCAAACCCAGCAATCCTTGTAATACTAAAATCACAGACAAGCCACCATTATTCTTTGAGGTGGCATCCCTGGAAAATGCTTTTTACATTGGGGGCCATTGTTAGCACTACAATCATCACACCTACCAAGAAGAAACAGAAAAGAGTTTTCAATTATTGGTGCCTTAAAGGATACGTCCTTGGCAAAAAATAGCATCCAAGAAGTGAACTATTGTTCTTTAGAATTGGACTGGATCTGTTTTCTATCCTGATGCTCCTGGTAAAATAATGCAAGTTGACTCAAATGAAATTAAAAAGTTCAAGCTAAGTGAAATGAAAAATAATAGTTCTCCGCATTAAAGCTCTATAGATTTTGTAATTTCCTTGAGAGAGTGAACAAAAAAAGGAAACTTAATCACTGTTACAGCTTTTGGATAGATGTAAGAAAAGTTTTAACCCTCTGGATGATGACCCAGAAAAGACTTTCAAGATGAGTTGGATTTGCTTTTTGTGGTAGTGCTGCTCAAACAGATGCTGAAGGAAAAGCCCACATGGATTTCCAGTATAATGAATATGAAACTTTACTTAAAAGCACTTTAATCATTGGATGTGACACACAACCATGAAGTTCACTTTGACAGAGACTTAATACTACATGTCAGGCAAAAACACAGCAGAATTTCAGCCACTATATTTACCTGATGTTATGTAACCTCGAAGAAGGAGAAATCTTAAATGCAAAATTTCAAGAAAAAAAAAAAAGAAAAGAAAAGAAAAGAAAAGGGTGAGTTATTTGTAACTTATGAGACTTTTAGCCAAATAACCCAGTTCCTTTTTTAAATGTCTGAATGGCAATTTTTTCCAATAAAGATCTCGTGTTAACTTCAGATGACTAACATTAAACTCTTGCCATAGAAGTTGGTGAGGTTTTAAAAAATGCTATCCCAAGAAGTCTAGCATTTTGAAATTTTTATCTAGGCACTAATGCAAATATGCAATGCCACACACAGAGAAGGACAAGTTAATGCCACATGTTACAGAGAGGGTCACTGCTGTGGAGAAGTTTAACATGTTTTTTAAAGAACGATGTGCAACTTTGATTGATAAAGCTAGGACAGAGAAAGACAAAAATAAAGATGGAAAAGATACAGAAAGGAATCTGGTATCTTTGGTACCAAAGTTTGCTTAAGAATGAAAAAGGTGCATAACGTGAAAGCCTACTTTTGAGCCTTAAAAGTGTTTATCATGATTTATTTCAGTTTTAAATCTTATGTATTTTTGTATTTGTATATAATATCAGGAATTGGTTCTAACACCCAAATTATCTTTCCTTCCTTGGTTTTATTCTTTTTGCTTGGCATCCGCATTGAATGTTTGTGCTATTACAGACTAACACAAGAGACTTTAAGCAACTTTTTATTTATTTATTTATATAGAGACAGGGTTTCACTGTGCAGTTCAAGCTGGACTTGAGCTCACTTTGTAGCCCAGGTTGGCCTTAAACTCATAGTAATCCTCCTGCCTCAGCCTCTCTGAGTGCTGGGATTAAAAGCATGTGCCACTATGCCTATGTTCTAAGCAACTTTAAAAGAAATATTTTTCTGGTTTGTAGCCTATGTAACTTTTAACGTATTTAAAGATATTGCTCTATTTCATCATTCTATTTAAAGAATATAAGCATTTTGTTTAGGTGATATTGTCATACCTATAGAAGAAGACAAAGTGACTCTGGTCTGTAGCACTTCAATTCTCCATAGAAGAGTCAGTGAAGCTCCAGGAGTTCTTCTTGGCTTGGGAATTATCTGGTTAACCAGTGTGAGAGTTTTTGGATATTTCATTATGAAAGGAGTATTTTTTCTTCTTTATTCGAACAGATCTAAACATGATGCTTAAACTCCAATAGTCATTCTGAGAATGTTAAATAAAATGTTTAACAGATCGAAACATGATGCTTAAACTCCAATAGTCATTCTGAGAATGTTAAATAAAATGTTAAATAAAATGTTTAATAGAATGTTTCTCCTTACCTGTAAGGAGAAAATATTTATGTTTTATAGTTGCTTGCAATGCACTTGATCAGCATATTTCTGTGATGAAGGATTGAAAGAATTACTAGTAAAAAAAAAAGATGAAGAAACAGGAAAAGAACAACAGTAAAAATCATAACGGATTCAAATTGAAGGTTAAAATATGGAATTTTAGCTTGGATAATTTGTATTAAAATCCTTCAGTTTGAGCTTGATCTCACATTAAGAATTGATGTGAATTCTGTTCAGTTCTCTATATTTTGTATGATGCTGTTTTTCACTGTACAATTTTAAAAAGTTTGCAAATAGATTTCAAGATAAGTACAGTCATTGGGACTGAAGAAAGAGAAATGTGTTTTTCAGACCTCAAGAAATCAGCAGCAAAGTCTGTAAAGTTAAAAGAAATGAAGGGAACAAATTTAAAGCCATCTTTTCTGCAATACAAAAAAAAAAATCATAGGTTAAGTATCACTTTTCTGAAATGCCTGGGACTAAGACTATTTGGATTACAATTTGTTTTCCAGTTTTAGAATATTTGCAGGTACATAATGAAGCCTTGGGGATGGGATCCAGATTTAAGAATGAAACTCCTTTATGTTTCATATGCACTTTAAGTACACACCCTAAAATAAGTTCATGCACTATTGTTAGTGTACCTGCGTTTTGACAGTGACCCATCACGTAAAGTCAGTTATGGAATTTCCACTTGTGGCATCTTGTCAGTGCTCAGAACATTTTAGATTTTGGAGCATTTTGCATTTGGGATTTCCATATTAGAGATTTTTAATCTGTACTGCCATTTGAGAATGTAGTAAAATATATAGAGGCTAGAAATTAGTGTTTCCAAATCTGACTCCATGTGTAATAACCATCCGGGAAAATGGAAGTGATTACCTCATGAACAAGATGATAAAATTATTTTTATATGTTAAATTCTAATGTCCTCAGATCTACTAATTAAAAAGCCCATTCTCATTTTATGTATATTTAATAGTACTACTTAATATTTCTGAATCTTCCAGAGACATGATTGTGATTACAGAGCAGTTGCATATTTAGTGTGTTAGATATTGCCTCAAACTTTCTTTCTTACTTACTTTTTAGTGTTTTTTTTAATTTTAAAGAGCAAAAACATTAAAAACAATGATAGAGAATCTCAAAATAAGATAGTAGGAGACTAACAGTAGTTAATATATTGCTTATTGTTATCTCCGAAGTGGTTGCTCAGATTATAAAATATAGGCATGAAAAATGAATCAAACAATATATACACGAACCAATTTTCTCAGTGAACTAATAGAAATTAGTAGTATAATTATCTTAGCTCTTTTGCATGTGTATACACACACACACACACACACACACATAAAGAATATATTTGTTGTCCTTCCTTCCTTTCTTCTTTCTTCCATCCCAGTTGTTCTTTCTTTTTGAGCAGTTTCTTTTCCTTTCATAATATCTGTTGTACATTTTGAATCTTGTTTACTCTTTCAGTTTCTTACACTAGGGAGACAATATAATGTTTACACATGAGTCTGATTTATTTCACTTATGAGTATGCTCTCAAGTTGCACTCATTTACTTATAAAAACCTTGAGATTGTATTTCTTTATAGCTGAGTAAAACTCCAATGCACGAAACTACCACATCTTTTTTTATCCATTCCTTAGTTGATGGGCATTTTGGTTGTTTCCAAGATTTAGCTATTATAAATTGTGCTGCAATAAACAAGCCTGCACATATATTGCTGTGGTATGATGTTTTTAATTCTTCTCAGGAAATATCCAGAAGGAAAATAATTGGGTCAAATGGCACCTCTAAGCCTAGTTTTTTGAGGAATCTCCACACTGATTTTCACAGTGGTTGTACCAGCTTACACTCCCACCAGTAGTGTAGAAGGGTTCCTTTTCCCCACATCCCTGCCAGCGTTTGTTTGTTTATTTGTTTGTTTGAGACAGGTTTTGCTATGCAGTTTAGGCTGGCCTTGAGCTCACTTTGTAACACAGGCTGGTCTTGAACTCACAGTGATCCTCCTGCCTTAGCCTCCTGAGTGCAGGGATTACAGGCATGCACTACCAGGCCTGGCCAGTATTTGTTATTGATTGTTTTCTTGATGATAGCCATTCTTTCTGAGGTGAGATGCGAGAAGGAATCGCAGTGTTGTTTTGATTTACACTTCTTGGACGACCAATGATGTTGAACATGCTTTCATATTTTATTTGCCATTTATATTTCTTCAACTGAGAAATGCATATTCATCTCAGATGCTTGTTTTTGGATTGGGGGACCTGATTTTATTCAATTCTTTATGTGTTCTAGATAAATGTTTTTCATCTGAGGGACAGTTGCCTAAAATTTTTTCCCATTCTGTGGGCTTTCTTTTTACTCTGTTGGTGATTTCTTTTGATGTACAAAAACTTTTTAATGAGATCCCAGCTGTTGATTCTTTGAAGTACTTCCTGTGCAGTTTGGCTTTTGTCCATGAATTCTCTGTCTACCTCTATGTCTTCAAGATTTTTACCTACTTTTTCTTCCACTAGATTTAGTGTTTCTGTTTTAATATTTATGTCTTTGATTAATTTTGACTTTAATTTAGTGCATGATGGTAGACATGGGTCTAGCTTTAGTCTTCAGCATGTGGAAAGCCAGTTTTTCCAGCATCATTTATTAAAGAGATTATCTTTCTTCCAGTGAACATGTTTGGCCCCTTCATCAAAGATAACGTGACTGAGTGTGTTTGTAGTTGTGTCTGCATCTTCTAATCTGTTTGACTGCTCCTCAGGTCTGTTTTTTTCCCCCATTATCATACTGATGTTATTACAGTAGCTTTGCAGTATAATTTCAAGTCATGGATTGTGATACCTCTTGCCATGCCTTTGTTGCCCAGGATTGCTTTGTTGTTCTAGGTCTCTTTTGTTTCCAAATGAATTTTAGAGTTTTCTCTACACCTGTGAGGTACGCTAATGACATTTTGATTGAGATTGCATTAAATCTGTATAACAGTTTTGGGAGTATGGCCATATTCACAATGTTGGTTTTTCCTATCCTTGAGCAAGGGATATCTTTCCATTTTCTGCTATCTTCTTCCATCTTCTTTTTCTTTTCTTTTTTCTTCCTTCCTTCCTTCCTTTCTTTCTTTCTTTCTTTCTTTTTTTCTTTTTTTCTTTTTTTTGGTCTTTTTGAGACAGGGTCTCACTATGCAGTTCAGGCTGGCCTTGAACTCACTTTGTAGCCCAGGCTGGTATCAAACTTGCAATGATCCTCCTACCTCAGCCTCCCAAGTACTGGGATTACAGGCATGTGCCACCATGCCCAACTGTAATTTTCAAAGCATAGATCTTTTATTTCCTTTGTTAGGTTGATTCCTAAGTATTTCAGTTTTTTTTGGATGCTATTGTGAAGCGTGTTATTTCCATAATTTCTCTTTCAGTGTTTGTGTACAGGAATGATATTGATTTGTGAGCACTGACTGTGTATCTAGCTACATTACTGAATTTGTTTATTAAATCTAGAAGTCTTTTGGTGGAGTTTTTGGGGTCTTCTATATAGAGTATCATGTCATCTGTGAATAATGATAATATAGCATTTCTTTCCAATCTCTATTTCTTTTATATCTTTTTCTTATCTAATTTCTCTGGCTAATAATAGTGGTGATAGTGTACATTCTTGTCTTATTCCAGATTTTAGACTGAAAGCTTTGAGTTTGTCCATTTAGTATGATGTTGGCTATTGGTTTGTCATAGATGGCTTTTATCAGATTGAGGTAAAGACCATCTTTTCTGATTTTCTGTAGAGTTTTTACATTAATGAGTGTTAAACTTTATCAAAAGATTTTTCTGCATCTATAGAGATGATCATGTGATTTTTGTCTTTGGCTCCGTTGGTATGGTACTATATTTATTGATTTGTGTATGTTGAACCATCTCTGCATTCCTGGGATGAATCCCACTTGGTCATGGTATACAATCTTCTTGATGATTTGTTGCATTCTGTTTGCTAGTATTTTATTGAGGAATTTTTGCATCTGTGTTCCTTATGGAGACTGACCCATTAATTCTCTTTTTTGGTTGGGTCTTTCTCTGGTTTTGATATCAGAGTAATACTTGCCTCCAGGAATGCGTTAGGAAGAATTGCTTCCCTTTCAAGTTCACTAAAGAGTTTGAGGAGTATTTGGCATTAAATCTTCTGTAAATTCCTTGTACAATTCGACCATGAATCCATCAGGACCTGGGCTTTTCCTTGTTGGTAAATTTCTAATTACATTTTCAATTTCATTAACTGATACTGGGTTATTCCAAATTTTTAGATCTTCTTGATTCAGCTTTGGTAATTCACATATTTCTAGGAATCTTTCCATTTCTGCTGTGCTTTCCATCATATGGTAGTAAAGATTTTCAAGGTAGATATTGATGATTTTCTGAATTTCCACAGAATCTGTAGTGATTTGATTTTTTTTTTTTTTTTTTGTCTTTTTGAGACAGGGTTTCACTATGCAGTTCAGACTGATCTTGAACTCACTTTGTAGCCCAGGCTGATCTTGTATTCACAACAACCCTGCTACATTAGCCTCCCAAGTGCTGGGATTACAGGTGTGTGCCACCACACGTGGCTATGATTTCATGTTTTTCATTCCTCATTGCATGACTTTGAGCTTTTTCTTTCCTTCTTTTGATAAGGTTGGCTAGGAGTATCAATTTTATTTATTCTTTTAAAGAACTAACTCAAATTCATTAATTCATTGTATTGTTTTGTTAGTCTCAATTGCATTAATTTCTGCTCTGATCTTTACATTTTCCTCCTTTATATGGGCTTTGGATTTGACTTGCTCTTCTTTTTCTAGAAGCTTGAGATGCAACACTAGGTTATTTGTGCTCATTCTGTTTTCCTGATATGAAAATTCACCACTATAAATTTCCCTCTTAGGATTGCTTTCATTCCATCCCACAGGTTTTGGTATGTTGTATCTGAATTTTCCTTTGATTGTAGATATTGTTTAATTTATTTTTTAATTTTATCTGTGGTCCATTGGTTGTTCAAGATGGTGTTATTTAATTTCCATGTGTTAACGGAATTTTCGTGGTTTCTTTTGCCATTAATTGTCAATTTCATTGCACTATGGTCAGATAATGTACATGATACAATTTCACTTTCTTCATATTTATTTAAGCATGTTCTATGGAGTAGTGTATGGTCGATTTTAGAGAACGTCCCATGTGCAACTGAGATTAATGTGTATTCTGACATTGTTGTGTGGAACACTGTAAATGTCTACTATGTTCATTTGTTAACAGGTTTGCTTCAGTTCTGCTATTTCTTTGCTGACTTTTGGTCTAGTTGGTCTATCTCTTTGTGACAGTGGGGTATTGAAGTCCCCTGCTACAGTTACATTATTATTTGATTTTTTGTGTCTATTAATATTTGTTTTAAATAGTTGGGTGCTCCACTATTTGATGCATATATGTTTATGATTGGTATCTATTTCTCTTGAATTTTTCCCCTAGCAAGCATATAATGAGCTTCTTTATTTCTTATGATCATTCTTCATTTGAAGTTCATATTGTCTTCAAACAGAATAGTTGCCCCTGCTTTATTTTGGGTTCCTGTTGCATGGAGTATTGTTTTCCATCCTTTGACTTTCAGTCTATGGTTTCTTTTTGAATTGTGTATATCTTGTATACAGAGTATTGTTGGACCTTGTTTCTTTCTTTCTTTCTTTTTTTTTTTTTTTTTTTTTTGGTACCAGGGATCGAACTCACAGTCTCACACCTGCCAGGCAGGCGCTTATGCCACTGAACTAAATCCCCAGCCCCTGGACCTTTTTTCTTGATCCATTCTGCCAATCTGTTTCTTTTGATTGGTGAATTGAGGCCATTTACATTGATGGTTGTGACTGATATGTATTGGCTTATCTTTGTCATATTATTTTCCTGCTGTTGGTTCTCTGCTTTTTCCCTGTTTAATTGCTTGTCCTGCCTGGTGGTTTTTTTCTTTTGTTGTTCTTGGGATTGTTGTCATTTTTATCTTTGTGTAGAATATCTTTCAGCAGTCTTTGTAAGGTTGATTTGGTGGTCATGAATTTCTTCAGTTGTTCTTTGTCATAGAAGTATCTTATTTCTCCATTAATTTTAAAAGATAGCTTTGCAGGGTACAGTCTGGGTTGGCAATTGTTTTCTTTCAGAACTTGAAATATCTCATTCCAAGCTCTTCTTGACTGGAGGGTTTGTGTTGAGAAGTTGGCCATGATTCTAATGGGCTTTGCTTTGTAGCTGAACTATTTCTTTTCTCTAACAACTTTTAATACCCTGTTCTTTACTGAATAGCTGGATCTTGATTATTATATATCTGAGTGTAGATTTATTTTGGTTATGGTTAATTGGAATTCAATCTGATACAGTTCAGTGCAGTGCTGATTAATATTCTCATATCTCAATTTAACCCTTCTCCACCTGAGTGTTTTAGGAACTCTAGTTATGTGCCCACCTACATAACAGGCACAAGCAGCAAGTATAAAAGGTAATGGGTATGATAAATGCAGAGATAAGAAATACAAATAATTTGTTTGACAAACTTATGCCAAAATTTCTCCAAAGCTTACAAAAAGCAGTTTATGTCATTTCATATATAGCTAACAATTATAATACTGATTACAGGAGAAAGTGTGTGTGTGTGCGTGTGTGTGTGTGTGTGTGTGTGTTTAAAACTTCAGCACTGCTAAGGATTGAACCCAGGCCCTTATGCATAGTTAGCAAGTGTTTTTAATCACTAAGCATTAACCTCAGGGTACACAGTTTTCATGTAACTTGACAGAAAAAATGGTTCTTCATTCACTAGCTTGAAGTCATTCAGAAACGTTACTTATTTTGTTTGTAGTACAATAAATACCAATATTAGTAATTATTCTTAATGTAATTTGGCTTCTACTTCTTTGTTATATTCTTTTTCTTACCATGTAGGAAAGTATACATTTGCTGAGTGTTTGTAAATGTGCAACCTAAACCCTTTTAAAAATTTAGAACACACAACTTTCCTACTTCCCCTGCTTAGTGCATCCCCAGCCACCTCTCAGGGAGAGCTATATTTTTCTGACTTTTTGTGTCCCAGATTAAATTTGCCTATCCTAAAAGTCAATAAAACTTCTTTCAGCCAAAAAAGAGAATAGTACCTGGCATACAATAAGTCAATTTTAGTGACTGTTAAATAAAAATCTACACTTTTCATTTTTGCTGTTTCATAAATACAGTCAGTATTTCTCTGGATTCATTTCCTTGGTCTTACTGTTTTTTTGCATGTAGAATATAGGTTCACTTAGTGGTTCAAGTCTCTCTTGCTCAAGGAAAGTAATAGATTTTACTTATATGGCAGCTTTCATTTATTATTAGTAGCTACCTGGAGAACTGTGTTGCAAAAAATATTCTGAGACTTTCTGTAGCTTCAGTGAAAGGATTCATTTGTTGTACTTCCCATGAGTCCTGGAAGGAGAATTAGAAACATATCCTTATATAGAAGTAGTCACAATATTTTCAAAATAAAATAATACAGTTTTCAGAGACAAGATGAATTTTCTTAATACTGAGATCTAGCCAAAGAAAAGAACTTTCCATGGTTCTTCATAAATCATAAATTACATTCTTCTTACTACTTTATATATTTGAATTCATTTACTTCTCACAGTACCCTCTGTGGTAGATGCTATTATTGTCCTCATTTCCTTTTTACAGATGAGGAAACAAAGCACAAAGATGTTAAGTAAATTGCATGAGAGCATCATCAATAAATGGCAAAGTTAGGATTTCAAACCTGGGCAGTCTAACACTGAAGTCTCCATTTTTGGCTGCTTTACTAAACATGATTCTAGGTGATACAGGCCTTTAGATTACTTCTTAAGTTTAATTCCATTTTAAAAGGGACGCCAATGCAACTTGAATAAATTTGATTCAACACTTTCAGAAAATTAGTTCCATAAAAGCCCCGAATCACTGTTCAAATGTGTCTCTCTTATGATTTGGCTCAATCCTATAATAAAATTAAGACTGTCTCAAGCAGTGGACTCAAATCTCTTCTTATAGAGTTCAGGGTTTCAGAGTCAGTCATCCTTGAGGTCTGACTACCAGGGCCAGTGAGTGGGTGAGGAACTCTGTGCCTCTGCTCCCACTTCAACCATGATGACCTGGATTTATTTAAATATTAGGATTCCTAATAGGATTTATTTTGAAGAAAGAGGTCTCTGCCTTTGAAGAATGTTTTTTAAAAATCATTGACATAGAGAAGTAAGTGGACAGCATGTATTGGGGGCAGTCCTTATTAAATAATCTTTTCTGATCAGTGAGCTATTAATATGAGTTTGGCAGGACACTATGCAAAATTATGTTTCTGGAAAATATCTGGTATATGATATGACCATAACTTTTCAGTTATGTCAGACACACATTCATTGATGTTCAGTGGCATCCAACCTGGACTCACGTAATAGTAGGGTATGCAAAGGCTCATTGCTTGAATTTTAGAAATTTACATATTGAAACAAAAAGTACTAGGTCCCCTTATAAATCCTAACTTCCTTGTCTTTGTTCTTAACCAAGAGTATATGGTAAAGATGTTTTTATTCATATACAATAGGAAAAAATATATCCAATTTCAATGGGCTTCATAGTATCTGAGTCTTTGGTTTTTAAAAAAAAACTGCTTTTAAATAAGAAAACATGTTCACATCATTCTGATATCTGTAAGGCTTCTTATAATCTACTTTTAATCAAATTCAAATACATGTCAACACTGATTCAGCATAGAGGGAGAAAAGATTCTTTGCTTGGTCAGTCTTTAGTCAGACTTTTCAATCATTTAGTAGTCAGATTTGTGTACTTCTTTGTATAATCTAGTTTTAGCAAAGAGCTTGGCTGAGTAATTTTAGTAAGAACTGCCCATCGTCAATATTTGATCATTTTCAATATCTCATCAGATTCTTCATCTTCCATCATCCCCCAGGTGGTGTCTGATTACTTTGATCCGTCTTGAGCAAGAGTCCCCCTAAACTCCTGGTGTTTCTTCTTAGTAATTTTCTACCCCTGACACCTCCTCTCCCTGACATAACCTTGATCCTGGGCTATAAATTCCCACTTTTCCATGCCACACTGGAGTTGAATCCAGTCTCTCTCCCCTGCCTGCTGCAATGATCCATATACTTATCATGTCGTTCCTGAAACCCTTTCCCTTATCATACTTTAACAAGTATCATTGAATAGTTTTCTCTTTAACAAGGTGAGAAGTGAGAACAAGATGATGTGCAACAATGGGAAGAGTACTCCCTGGATTGTCTTCAAAGAATTTCTTTCCTTTAAAAAAAAAACTTTTTTTTTTTTTTTTTTTTTTTTTTTTTATAATAAGGAAGCATGTTTGGGTTATTCTATATATAACTTGCATGACCTGGTTCTCCAGAACCAACTTATACAAATACATGTTATTAGGTCACCCAGGCTACTGGATGGAGCTTTATGAGCAGGCCTAAAAAGCCATCTGTCTTCAGAAAAATAAAATTCTATTAGCAATCAGTTTTAATAAGAAGTAGGGCTGTGATGTCAATTACTGAAAATTTTGAGCCACTTTAGCCTCAGGATACATTGTGCTATTGTCCTGTAGCAGATCTACGATTTGCTTTAGGCAGGTGGCAATTAAAATGACTTTACTTTGAGGAACATGCACACCTGGGAGTAGACAGAGTAGATTTAGAGGGTGTCAATCACAGAGAAAGCCAGCAAAAGTATTACATTTTGGGTGAAAAATCCACCAAGTATTCATCCACTTGGGGAGTAATCCAGAGTCGATTTTGTGAGCGAAACTCATTACTGCACTTGATTTGTGACTTTTTTGAGCTTTATTTCTAATCTCTATGGCATACCTCTGCAATGATTTTATCTCTGAGACCCAGTAAGAGATTGATAGAGTAGGAGAAAGGAAACCCTCAGTCCTCACCATAGGTGCTGTCGGTCAAACTCCGGGCCCCTGCAGACTCCATTTAAATGGAGTAAAGCCCTGAATTCCTGCTGAAATAAGTTTACCACTTCAAAAGGTGTACAGTTTAAATAGTCATAGAAAACCAACTACTTTTTTCTTTTTTGCATTTAAACCGACATTAGAAGTTTTCTTGAAAGAAAATTTTCTTTAAAAAAAAACCTCATGGAAATTCCTAACCCTAAACAAGGTTGAATTCTCAGGGAATATTCAAACAGGATGCTGAGTGGAGGTTATAAAGGCACTGGGATTGTGTTTCTTGAAACATCAACTTTCCTTGAGAGGGTAATGCATTTTGGAGAAGTCACAGATATAAGTCATCATCATACAACCAAAGCCATTACAGAGAGAAGCATACTTCTTCCATGACTTAGCTAAGGAAGTAGAATGTCTAGTTTTTCTGCACAACACTGCCTCCTTGTGTAATGAGTCTCCTTATTCATGCTCACAGATAAATACAGGAACTTCAGCAACCCTAACCCAGATAGGGCAACTCCTTGAAGAAAATCTCTTGTTGCCTGTATTTGGTAAGTGCAGGGCCCCTTCACTATATCCTCCCACAAAAGAATCATTACCTTGAGTATTAAAGTCTGTAATGACATTGAAGATGTTCTGCTAACACTGATGTGAGATCTCTCAAGAATTCATCCTACACCTCCCAGAACTCTGTCAGAAGCCTATGGTAAGAAAAGCTTTCAATGATCCTATGGCTTAATACTCACTAAAGTGTTTCATTATTTGTTCATTCGACATGTATCTATTGGATACCTACTAAGTTCAAGCTGTTAGGGTGTGTACATGTGCTCAAAAATTGAAAAAAAACCTAGTGAATGTATGACTTATCTTCAGTTTATGCTTTTCCTCTGTCAAGTATTAATAAACTAAAAAATTCTAGCTACATAAAATATTATAAATGCTGAACATCACCGTTCCTATTTTGACTGCGAATTTGATTATCACTTTGTCTCTCTCAGGAGTAGAATAGACAAAGATCGACTTTCACTTATGCTTCCTATCCATTCACAAGTTCTTAAACATTTATACTATTTTGTCTGATTATAGATTCGGAGTCCCTCCAATTAGCCAAGCTTATTTGTTTGACATAAACTCAGTGTTCAAGAAATTGAGGAATAGCCTTGTCAATTCGAGGAAGGATTATTGATTGTGTCCTCTTAATTGTGTTCCCCTAGACACTAGAAATAATCAAAGTTTTTGCCTAAACCTCTTTGGGGGCCAGTTTTAGATAGTGTGGGATTTTTTTTAAGCATTTGTTGAAGTTACTTCTCCCTTGCAGGCCCTCAGAGTCCCCACATTGCTAATTGAATTCCTTGGGGTCCCCTCAGAATCTCTTGATGAGCCTCCTTCCTTCCTGGAGCCCAACTACTTTTCTTCCTTCAGCTCTTCATCTAGAATCATATAGGATAGATAGTTGAACAAATTGATTTTTGTGGCTTTCCTTGAACCATAGTAAATTGTAGTGTTACACTGTTAGGGTAGCTACTTCAGAATTACAACATATTTTTAGAATTATAAGGAAACTTTGAGCTTGCCTGGGTCTGTTAATCAGCATGAACTTTGCTTAAAAGAAACCTTATTTGGAAATCTCACTTATGAAATAAAACTAGAGCTATGAAATCTGGAGGATCAAGGGGCTCCATGGTTCTCTGATATCTCACACCTGTCTTCCAAGAACAGCCCAGAGACACCATAGAAATAAGACTCCAAAGAAGAACTCTGAATATTGCCTGCCTTGCTAGATGAAGAGTACCAAAGAGTTTCACTTTGTACTTCCTCCTGTCCCTTGGAGGACTGATTTCTGTTCTCATGAACTTGAGACTATTTATTTACCTACCACCAATTTATTGCCCCATGTGCTGGCCCCCTGGCAGTCACAGGCTTAGCAACACTTTGCAGCAGTGTCAGGAGACTTGGTTTGGTTGATGAGGGTCCTGGAAAATATTCCAAGGCCCCTTACACATGTGCTAAATTTTCTCTTATTACAACATGACACTCTTAAAAATACTTAGCAAAAATAGCAACTTGTGAAAATGTTCTCCTTTCTGGTGACTGTGGTGAGAAAGCACTTCCGTGTGAGTTTGAAAAGACAAAAAATATTTCTCATTCTCACTTCAGTTTTTGATCAGCAAAATCCAGCTGAATTTCTTTTTGTATCAATTGTCTCTGTCCTCAGAGGAATCAAAACTCATTTTCCTTATTTTAATGGAAGCAAAGAGAGGATTGGCATAAGATGATGGTTGTGATAGTTTTTGGAAAGATGAAGATTAGAGAAGAATGGGTTGTTTTGTTTACCTGGTGTGTATGACAATGTAGGGCAAATGGAAGATAACCAGGAAGCGTTGATGGACACTTAGCTCAGGTTGTGATTTCAAAATAAAAAGTGTCTTTAATTGTAGGGGAAGAGGATGGGAGCAGTTGGTGAGGTCTCCCTCATGTCAACCTGGAAATTAGATTTTGCCATTGGAATAGACCACAACTGTGACAAAGGGAACAGGGTACAAAGGAAAGCTAGTGGGCTTTCAAGACCTTCCTTCGTTCTCCTTGGCTTTTTCATTGATTTATAATTTGTTTTTATTTCTTTTTTACTTTACAATATATTTTAAGTTCCTAAACTGTGCTTGGCATGCCTTGGGACACAACACTGAAGCGTAATGCAAAGAGCTTACAGCCCTGGGAGCATCCATATACCATCTTTGTCATTTACCAGTTGAGTGACCTTAGATAAATCAATCTCTCTGAACTTCAATTTCATATCCTATGAAATGGGAATTATACTAACTCCTTACATGGTGGCAAAAAGTAAACGAAAATTAAGTAAGATACGCTATGGGAAAATTACTCCTCCAGAGTACCAGATACCTACTAGGTGCTTTAAAAAATAGGATCCTATTATAGATTGCTATCCTTATAGCCATTTTAAGTTAATTGTTAGGTTCATCTTCCCACCTTCTACAAGGGTTCTAGCATCAGGCTCTTCCTTACATTCTGCTATGGTCTCAACATTCCCTTTAGGAAATGCTAGCCAAGAACTGCTCAATCCCAGACATCTTGTGTCCTCTTCTAGATTCTAGCCTTTGTCCTTTAACCTCCCTCCCCCAGTTTCCTTTCCCAGTGTTGAGGTGGGTGGGAAGTTTGCACTGCTTCTCCTCTGGATCCCACAACTGTGGGATTATAGACTCAGTGACAACAATGAATAAAGAGGCAGAGTTTAAAATAAAAGAAGACAGTTTGTTTGGAAAAGGATGGAAAAAGAAAAGACAAGACAGCTACCCTGGAAGAGCAGGACACGTCAGGAGTGAATACCTGTGAGTTTTGTCCTCACTCAGCTCCTTTTTATTTAGGATTAGTGATTTCTCCCACCCTCCATGTAGGCATCTGGAAGTTGTGGCCATCTGATTGGTGCTCTAGTTGTCTTCGAACTTAACCTGAGCACCTCTGTCTACGTTCTCTCTGGCCCTCTGATTCCTTCCTGGCCTTTGGCGATGGGCAAGTGGGGGCAGGTGGGAGTCTCATAGAAGGACAGTTTAGAGGTAGAAATTAAAGGGGCCCTGTGTATCTGTCATGTGCAGTGGTGTAATGATGCTAAAATGAGAATATACATTTAAGTATATATGTGTAGGTGTGTGCATGTGTCTTTCATATATTAAATAAGAGTTCTTAAGTGGTTGCCCCTTGTCTTCTTTGTCTTTTACTGGGTGGGTGAAGGGGCTGGTTACCCTGGCCTTTCCTGTTCCTGGCTACACCCCTGTTTTGCCTGTAGACTTCCAGCTATCCTTATGTTAATTGTGCTACCTGCCACTTTCCCAGGTCTGAGTTCTTTCTCTTTTTTTACCCTTCTTTCTAATTGCTAGAGTCTAACTGCAGAGGCAAAAACTACCTTTAGTAAGATTTCCTATTAATTTCTTTAATAAAACTTAATGAGATCTTACTAAATCAGTTTAAATCCATTAAATCAGTTTTCCAGATCCTTCAGCCTCTCTGGCCTCTGGATTCCATCTCAGTTTCCCAAACTGTCAGCCCCACCTCTCCACTCTCCACTCCTTTTGTTTTCTCCGTGTCAACGTCATTTCCTGTCACGTTCCTTCTGCACCACAGGAAATACTCACTGCTGCAATCTCACTAGACTATCGCCCTTTTGTCTATTCCACTGGCCACTTCAAAATACAACTGTGACTCTATCCAATTACTTTAAAAACATTTTTAAAAATTCTCATAACTTTTGTTTAACCTGCTGTTGCTGGAGAGAGCCACTCAACTAAGCTACTGCTCATCTCCTTCAATTTTCTATTTACAGTCTTACTGTGCCCTCAAGTTTCAGTTGGTTTGATTTCTTTTTCTCCTATAGCAAGTACTCTAGCATGAAAATGTATCAGTTTATGAATCTCCTTGCCCTCACTGTAATGCTGTCTCATGAAATCGATATAGGGGAAATAATATAACTCTCAACCTGCTAGATGTCAGATATGCTGAGTTTGTGTTCCCCAAAATTGAAGAATGAGTTTTAAAGAACAATGGAGGTTAATACCACGAAGAATTTATTGAGAGACATAGCTCCTGAGAGACAGGATGGGATGCAAAAGTGGACTGCCAGGAAGCCTACTTTTCAGAGGAAGTTTTATACAACTAAATCACAAGTTGGTTATGCAGTCAAGAGGGGGGTACAACGTGGGTCAAAACTATGATCAACCAATAAGACTATGAGTATAGCTGCTTAGGTAATATTGATCCAATGGGGAAGAAGATCACGTAGCAAGTGTACATGGAAAGAACAAAAACCTTTTTAGGAAAGAGCAGATCAAGAGGTCCACCTGGCTGACTGATGCCTATCTAGATTTTACTGGACCAGATGATACCAATTATAGTATAATCTTCAATTTATTGCTTATCCCTTGGGGAAGCATGTAGGCCTGGTCATTTTATCTTTATCTGGAGGCCTGGCCTCTAACAGATCCCCCTCCAGTCACCGCTGTAATGTGTTTTCATCTTTTGTACTGACTGCTTTGGTGGTCTAGTCTTGTCTGATTGTCTATAGTATTTTTCCTAGCTTCGTTGTGTATACTAAAATTGCCCCACACCTAATTTACATTCTTTCTAGTTGTCCTACAAGAAAGTGTATTATTTCTGTTTTTCAAGACTTAACCATGGTCTTGTTCTTTTCCTCCCTTCTGACTTCTCCTGAACAGGATCATGCGAGTCATATCTGAAGAGATAGCACGTGTTCAGGGTGGTATGGCCATGGGCAAATGACTCCCTTCTCCTTGTTCATTGGCTGTTCCTCTTTAACCTTTCCATACACTCAGATCAGTCCATCTTAGGAAGATTTTTTTTCAGTTCCAATCTCCTCTGGTTGCCACCTTGTTTTTCTCTTTTGTGACACTGCCAAATTTCTGGACTAAGTTACTTATCCTTATTACTTTTAGTTGCTTGCTTATCATTTAAGCTACCGTAAAATTTGGCTTTTACCCTCATGTCTACATTGAAACTCTCTTTGGGCCACCAGGGTCCTCTAAATAAAAAAGTGAATGGTTTAAATTCTCATCATGTTTGATTTCTTACTGGTTTATGACATTGTTGACTTCTTCTTTGGTGAGTTCTCTTCACTGTCTTCTGAGAATAATTTCTCTTAGTTTTCTTCCAAAATCTCTGAGCATTCTCTCTGTTTCCATTAATGATTCTTATTATGCCTATTTAAAGCTATTTATAATTTTCCCCAAATTTCCATGTTTACCCTTTATTTTCTACATTTTCTCTTTGAATGATCTCACCCATGATTTCTACTCTAACATATATCTTGATGATATTTTTGTGTGTCTCTAACTCCATTCCCCATCCTCTCTCCTTAACTTTGCTCCTTCTGGCAATAGCAATCTAAATAGGTTGCAGCCACCTTATCTTCAGTGGCCTTCACTTGCCTCTCCATAACCTGACCAGGCCACTGGCACCACTTTTCAGCTTTAATGTTTGATTCATTCAGTAATTTCCATAGTGAAAGAAGTTAAGTCCTCTGTGGAATTCTTGCTTTCCCCTATTTTTATTGCTGGTGTTTAGCAAAAGTCACTACTTAATACTGTAAACACTTTCATATCTTAGGTTTTTCAAAAATTCGAATGACAGCCAAAGAGCTAAAATTAGCAAAAGAAGAAAGATCTTAATTACTAGGCTCATCCTGAGTTAAAAGATAGGAAATAAAGGAATAACCCAAGCAATGAGAAACCTGGAAACTGATGAAAGTGTGCCTTATATTTCATCATATGTACCAAGAAAGAAAATTCCCAGTATTACTTATACGTTTCTAACATCCTTGGAATATAATGTTGCAGGTACAGTCTAAAACTGTTTGCCGAAGATGCCTAATTGCCTTTTTTGTTTTATTTGAAACTGAGAAAAAAGTAAAACAAAGCAAAACAAAACAAAACAGCAGCCTGGGCTTCTTGGTCAGCAGGGGGAGCACTATTACTTTTCTCTGGGAAGATTTTCACCAAGGCAACAGCTATCTTTTAATATAGACCACATCCTAGCAACGAGGAGGAAAAAATAAAGATACAATCAATCCATTAGCTTCCTTGTGGTTGCAATTTTTAAAAATAACTTTTTTTCGACTTTGTAATTGAACAGTGTTTGCTTAGGCAGGGGCGGTGGACTGTCTTTTTATCTTTCCTGTCCTTCCTTTCAGTCACTTTGTAATTAGAAAGGTGTGTAATCCAGGATGTAGAGTTGAAAATAGGTCACGGGGGCTGTTGGTGCAGCGCCTGGTCAGTATTTAGGTGCGTCTAATTGACACTAAAACAAAGACACTGGCTTATTCATTCAATTTACATTTGTCACTACGGTGAGAGAAACCAAACTGGATTTCTGTCGGAAATGATCTTTTGTTTGAGTGAACTGATTCAAGGAGATGGAAATGTGGACATGGTGTCTTTCCCAGACTCAGCTGGAATGAAGCCTACCGAGTGGGGGTGGCAGTGTTGTGAGAGGAAGAGAACGACCAAGCTCTCATCTGGGTTCTCCTCTGCGATCTTGAACAAAGCGTTTACCTTAACTCTTTGTACTGTGATTTCTTTTCTGATAAACATCACGTGTTTTTCTAAAGAGAAAATGATAAAATGGATTTGAAATACCTTAAGTAAGAGTTATCAAAAAGAATAGTTTGTGTTGTCATTATTTTATTGTTTGATCATTTTTTATGCCTACATCTTGTAACTTGAACAACTGCTTCTAAGATAACAATATGCAGTATGTTAACTAGTGTTGATTTCTTACTGTTTTTTTTGAAATTCTGTATATTTCTACGCTTTTTATGTTTTGCTTTTTAAAAGAAAAAAAAGAGAAAAAAATAGAAAAAAAAAAAGAAAAGAAAAAGAAAGAAATATCTGTATAGTAATTTACATGGGAAACCTAGCTTGGTTCATATATATCTGCACCTCAGTTTGTGAATACAAGTTTAGTGCATTTATGCCCTATCTGTACATCTGTACTCACATATATGTGGATACACACCTGAATAGACATGTTTACATCTATTTAAAAAATAAAAGTAGTGATTTACATATGTGTGTGTATAAATGAAAGAAATTTATACCAATACAGGATGCATAAAAATGAAGACAAAGCCAGGCATGGTGAATCACACCTGCAACCCCAGCTACTTGGAAGAGTGAGGTAGGAAGATCACAAGTTCAAGCCCAGCCTGTGCTACTTAGTGAGACCCTATCTCATAATAAAAATAGCAAGGGACTGGAATATAGTTCATTAGGAAGATGCTGAGTTTAATCCTCAGTAACACACGCCTACATACACACACACACACACACACACACACACACACAGAAGTTTTTCTGGAAGTGTCGTACTGTTTATAATTATTTCATTCACTGCCTTAGAATATTATATAGTTCACATGCAGAAATACTGAAGAATCTGGAATTATTTTGAAAATCTAAAATTGATATTTAGTGAGGAGATTATATAACTTATTTCCCCAGCACATTTTTATAAGGAAAGAAAGATGATGCTTTAACTAAAGTTCATAGTATACACTCATCCTTACCTGAGAATGTGCCTAATTAAACACTCTGACTGCTCATTTTCCCCTCATCTCATTTGTCCCTGAATGGAAGCATGATATCAAAATATTTTTGTAAGCATTTTAAGATAAATAAATGAATAAAGAATCCTTGTTTCCTAAGCATTGCAAAATTTCCTAAGCATTTCAAATCAAGGAAGTGTGTATTTTATTCATTCAATTGCTAAAGTGGCTGCTTTTTTCAGGAAATCTTTTTTTTTTCCCAAATGACAACAAATAATTTAACACATGACAGTAGTGTCTTTTTTAAAATAATAAATTTTATACAAATTGAACAGATTTTGTTTTTACCAGTGTATTCTTCCATTATAAAGTGTATTTTGATTTACTTCATCTGTTGCTGGTTAACTCAGAGGTTCAGAGTAAGATGCTAATGAAGTGAAAGCAGTAAGTTTAATTCCCATGAGGTTCAGGTTTTCTTATTACTATGGCCGCAGTCACATCTTTATTCCTGAATTATCGCTTACTCTACAGAAATCATTATTTCTCTTCGGATCTGAGTCCAGGTCATGAAGTGTCATGCAAACAAGGTGAAACAGTCTCTGTCAATAAGAAGCAACCAATTCCCTCACCCTACTGCTGTTTTTCATCTCATCTTGGGACAGTTCATTCATAGTTGTATTTTACATGCAATACTTAGGAAGGGCTACAAGCAGGACAATTCCAGGTATTTTAATTAAATCTCACAGGAAAACTGATATCATGCCAGACAAAATCTGAAGTGCAATGAAAAATATCTTGGATTGGAAAATAGATACACTATGATTGAATCCCAACTTTTCCATTTATGAGCTTTGATACTTAAAAGTCACTTTGCCTTTCCTCACACAGAAATGAGGAGAAAAATACCTATCTCCCAGTTTTTGATGGTATTAAATGAGTTAATATGTAAAGTACTTGACATGCCTTGTTATTATAGCTCCTATTTAAGAATATTATAATAATTAAATGAAAAGTAAATATGGGTCACATTCTTTTTTGAACATATTTTGTGTACCATGAAGCATTACATTCATTAAAATGTTACTGCCTCATTCAGAGAAAATGTCTTTATTCAATGACTAAAGTTCACATGACAATTATATATTATGCACAAACTGCTGAGGTAGTTATCACAAGAGATCATTAGAAATATAAATGTGAGACTTCCACTTCCTGGGGAGACACAGTCATCCCCAGAAGTCCAAACTCCCAGTGCAACATGTGGAATAACCAGGATAAATAACAAAACTATATTTTAAATGCATCAACTTTCAGTAGGAGTGATGAGGATTAGATAACCTAAAATTTCAGAGAGGCTATTACCCTTTTCAAGTTGAGCTCTCATTATCTGGTATTTTTTCACCAGGTAGTTTGCTGATTCTAAGTGAGTTGAAGCATTTGCCTAGACAGAGAATTTCTGCTGGAGCAATGAAGAACTAGTTAAGTTCTTGGCAGTTACAAATGGATGGTATGGCACATATGGAGGAGGAGATTCAACCATAAAGGTGATTTTTCCCATGTAACATTTACTGAATTCTGATTTTGCACAGGAGAATATGCAGTAAGGACAACAGTTACTAAAAGAAGGGTGACGTCTATCTCCTATAGTTTTGCAATGCTTAGGAAACAAGGATCCTCTGGAGACCTTACCTCAAATACAACCTTAGGCTTTTCTCAAGACATTTGCCAAATATTGAAGCTATGGCTTCAGGAGAGGCTAAAGAACTGTTCTGGGACTTCTGAAGGGCAGAGTTTGGTTTTCTTCAAACTTTCAAGGCTGGAGAGATGAAGATTACTATGCTTAGAATCACAACCCCAGTAGGATGACGCCCTAGGAACAGGGGAAGATCAGAGATAGAGTCAAGTATCAATAAAACTGCAATACAGGCCCAACACACCTCAATTTCTCATGTAATTAGAATAACCAAATCCTTAACCTCTCTGCCTAGCAGAAGAAGGTGGAAACTTCTCTGGTGAAAGTTAGAATTTTGAATCTTTATGATGATTTTATACCCAATATTTGGTATGCAGCGCAAAATTAGTAGACATCTGATTGCAAAATAAATATAGTCAACAATCAAGAGAAAAAACAGGTACTACAAGCAGCCCTATAGGTGGTCCAGACAGTAAAGTCAACAGATAAGAGCTTTAAGACAATTCAGAATATGGAGACCAATAAAAGAGTCAACAGTCCCAGGATAGAATAATAATTATTTATGATTGAGCTATGATGTAGAAAGAAATAGGATCAAAAGAGAAATCGTCCTATTTCTCTTTATTACTTGGGAAGGAGAAAGTGGTAAATTATGAGAAGAGTGGTCTTTGAACAGTACACCAAGGCCAGTGTCTCATGACCTGGATTATGAATGAGAGTTCCAAGACAAAAGTGGTGATGAAAATTGGAAGAGCTGGGTTACCAAATTCAAAATTCCAAACAAGAGTCATGGTGCGGGGGCAAAACTTTCAGGAATGAAAGGTAACTGTTGTGCAAAGGTGAAGATTAAAAACATTTCCTGATTTCTGGAGCAGGAAAAGAAGCACACAGGAGGCAGGCTGGACAATGTAGATTTGAGAGATATTAAGGAAGCAATATCAGGAGGGAGTGGTGATGGTTTGGCTGGTGAACAAAGGAAAGGGTAGGATCTGTGTCTGTCCATGATTAGGTTATCAGATGAGTAGTTCCTAGACAAGGAATACCAAGGAGGGTAGGTCTGGTGGGCAGAATGGAGGCATGGATCTGTGATACTTCCAGTATCATCTAGGTGGAGATGTTCACTATGTTGTTTTTGCACATTCACCCATATACATACTAATATGTGCAATTCATGTAAGTGAAAAATTCACAGAAGCAAAAAATGTGGGTGCCATCAAAGCAGTTTCCCAGAAAGAATAGTCTAAGAACAGAATTCTGAGAAATATTGACAGTTAGGGTTAAGACAGAAGAAAGCAAAATGTGAAAGAAGATCATGGTATGACAAAGTGTCTTAGTTACTTTTCACTTGTTGCTGAGACAGAATACCTGACACCCAAAATTAGGGAAGGAAAGGTTTATTTCTTACAGTTATTGGGAGTTCCAGTCCACACTTAGTTGGCTGCTAGGCAGCATGGCGTGGTCAGGCAGCCATTCATGGCGGCTGCCAAACAGCAAGGCATGCTGGCAAGAGAGAAAGCGTGAGAGAGTGATAGAGTGAGAGAGTGAGAGAGTAAGAGAGCAACAGACGTATAGAGTGTGAGACTCGCGTTCCTCCCGCCCTTACTCTGTATGTCAGCTCCACCCCTTGGTGGGTGTAGCACTCACATCACCAGTCCCAGTGCTAGACAACAAACCAATCACAAATGCTAGACTCAGCCCCGTCCAAATTACATGAGGCCTTGCGGGGATACAGATCAAACCAATCCACGGAGGTAAAAGAAAGTAAGATATCACAGGGATCCAGAGAAAATATGACTTAAGTGTGTGTGTGGGGGGGGCTCAGTGAAATGTGCAAAAGAAACAATGAAAGCTTTTTTTTTTTAATCCTGGAAATTAGCAAGAGAAGTTCTTTTGGATAGGTGATCATGAGACTGGACGTTTTTTCTAAAAATTTGATTGACAAGGGAAGGAGAGATCAGTACTGGGAGAGGCAGGTAGTGTGGGATGCAGGCAGGTTTTTATTTTTTATATTTTGATTTTTTAATTTTCAAAGTGGAAGAGATTTCAACATGTTTGTATGTTGAAGAGAAAGACCTAGTAGAGAACAAGTGACTAAGTGATGTGGTAGGTCCTAGAAGAGAGGTAGGAAATTATGGACTCTAGAATAACCAGGGGTAGCATTTGATTAAACAAATACACATATGTGTATAAGAGTCTCTCTCTCTCTATCTCCTTATCTATCTACAGTATATGTCTATATATCACCAAGATATAGATAAAAACCATTTCTTTCTAGATGAGATTTTTGATAGTGTAATATGGAATATATATATATGTATATATATAATATTTTAAGTGGAGGCACTATTAATAGCCACTATGATACAATCTAAACTTAGTGCCGCTTAAAAAATTTTATTTCGGCAAGTGATTTTTTTCAGAATGTTTTACATAGTACTTTGCCTTCTTAAACAAAATGTTCTGAACACAACCTGACCTTTTCTTGATGACTCACTGCAGACATCAATCATTGTCCAATGCTATAATCCAGCCATGCCCTCAAGAGCATCTGAGGTCCGCAGGGCTGTAGGCTAATGCAAAACGGTTCCCAACAGCTGTGCTTTTAGAGTTCTTCTGTACTTTCACCCTATCATTTGTTACTTCTCTGCTATTGTCAGTGTGCCCTGACTTGCTGTTTTTCATATGTTGCTGTCACTCTGCATACACCTGGGCGAGGGATAGAGAGCAACTCCAACCATCACCAAGCTGAAGACACAGAAAGCAGGACAGCTTGTGCAGACATTCAGGTCCTTTGTTTGCAGAACCCTCTCCCCAGTGAACTCAGGCCTTCCCTCCTCCAGGCCCCCAGCTGGGCTGAGAAGAGGGCTGAGGTTTAGCTGTAAGTCTGACTTCTTAGAGGGACACAACTGATAAGCCTTACAGCTTGGATCAGCCTGTCCTTGGTCACCAGGCACACCGCCTCCTCATGGAGGGATGTGGACCTGAGTCACCAGGCTGAGGCTCTGATTAAACCTTATCTGCAGATGGTCCTGTTCTCTTGGGCACTGCTATAAATGAGTCATGAATCCAGTGTTTTGTTTTTGTTTTTCTGTCAGTGAGGCCGAATTATTTTGTTTCTGGAAAAAGTGCTTGGATGTTCATAGCTTCTTTTCCTGCTCTCTAGGAAACAGCTCCCCTAGAGACAGATTACCTCCTAGTTAGAATTGTTGCCTGAATCTCTCCAGAGGGAGTACTACCTCTCTTAGCCACCTGCGCACACATGTACCCAAGGAATAAGGGGCAGGAGGCTGGTGTGACTCTTCTGCTTCCCCTGCAATCAGGGTTTCAGATTGGATCCATATTAATGGCAGGGCTGGTTTTGATTTTACATCCTTCCTTGTTACTGGAGGTCTTGAGTAGAAAAGTGGGAGCCATGTCTTCAGGACACAGAATTTAAAATCCGTAAAATGGTGGTTTTGTCTCTGGAAGATGTGGTCAGAATAGTCTGTTGTCTTCTTTGAAGTGTCTGGTGCAAGTCTAGATGTAGAGGGTTGTGTACTGGATACCAAAGTACAGATAGAGTCACTTTCTCAGGGAGTAGATGTGATATAGTCAGAAGTATGGCCAGGAGCTGCCAATGAGTTTCCCAGCAATCAGTTGCCATTAAATTACCCATGGCAAACATTGCACTACAATGTTTATACAGCAGGAACCTGCCTATTAAGTATGTAGTGGTTGTTAAATCATCAATAATGAGATCCCCAAGGCTGTAAAAGACAAAGTAACTTCCTGTTTCTCGTTCCCTAAAGGGATTTTCCCACTTAGGTTTTATGAAATAAGTTTTCTTGGGGCTGTTGGTTTTGGTGGTAGAATCTGCTTTCAGGTAAGAAAGTAGAAAATTATAGTAGATGAAAACCAGTTATATTTAATAACACATCATACTGTTATTTGTGTAATTACACAAATATATGTATATTAATATGTGTTGAAAATATTTAAATGAATTTTCATGAGATTATTAAAATAATTTTGTTTGGATGATGGCTGAAATATATAAATAAGAAATTGACTTTTATAAGGGTATAATTTACACAAACAGAATATCCATTTTTAAGACTATAGTTGGGTAAATTTTGTTAACGTAGCAGCTCCCCCCAAATTGTTTTTTTGCCTTTTTAAATTTATTTTATTTTTTTATGCTCTTTTAAATCAGTTTCACCTCCCCTAACCCCCAGCCCCAACTGTAGATCTGTTTTTAGCAGTAATTTGAGCTTTCTGTGTTTTGTTTAGTTGCATATTATAATATTTCCAATGAACTTATATTTATTTTTAATAATTAACTAAAGAAAATATATTTTAGATTTCAAGTAACTTTAGGACTATTATAAAAACAAGAAAGAAAGAAACATAAAAATATTCATATGTGCAATAAGTTTTGCAAAGTTAATTTTCATATTTCTCTTCTATTTTCTACCTGGGTAGAATTTCCATTTTTTTTTACTTTGCTCCCTGACGCTAAACCCCTCACCCCAACACGCACAATATAAAGTCACTCAGATCACCTCTGCCTCCAAAATCAGCAGCTCACCATTTTCTCATGAACCAGTGGCTCTTCACCCAAAACAGAAAACAAGGAGACAGATGCTTTTTCAGAAAGTCATAGATACATGATATTGATAACAATCTATAAAGATAATCATTTAAATTAGCCCTCTTCTTTAAATTCTGTTTTAAATAGCTCATCATCATACAGTGATAATTGAACATAAAGGGTGCTTACTATAGTCCAAATATCTAAAAAAGATTGCCTTCTGTAGGGAGTGTTCCTGCCAATCCACTGGAAACTTCCTGGTATGACAGGAAATGAAGAAAAACAGTCATGAATGAAAGCAATAGGATCTTGGGATTCCATTAGGAATGTAGGCACGTAACAAACTGGTGGCTTCCCTATGTACAAAGATTATGAAAGCCGATCCTATACTAGCTATTGGGTATGTCAAATACTTCTATTAAATTCAAAACAAATTATCATATATTTGTTGAACACCTGCCTACCTCTTTGTATCAAAACACAATGCACACTTCAGATGCCGAGGCTCAGAAATCCTGATCAGAGAGTGCAGTTTCATTTAGTGAACATTGCTCTAAAAGTGGAGGAATTCAATATACATTGAGTGCTTGCTTTGCATAAGAATTGTATATGTGCTATTTTCCTTAATTTTCTCCATTTCACAGGTGAAGAAATTCAGGCTTTGAGGATTTCAGTAAATCACTGAAGGCTGTGTGAGCCTCCCAACCCTGATCTCTTGCCGCATGCCTGTTTACTCTGCAAATAATTGCAGCGGTGCCTTTAGCCTACTTCTTCATGCTGTATCGGGAACGTTTACACTGCAGCCATTTGAAAAGAATGTTAGTGGATGTTTGTAAGGTTTACAATGTGTTTGGCTTAATCTTCTCTGTGAATATGTCTTCCACACATTTGCCCTTAATTCCTCAAATATGAGATGAAGTAAAAAATGACTTTTGTTTATTGTTGAGAGGGCGCTATCACTAAGGAGCAAGGGAACAATTCAAGCATCCTTTGTGCTTCCTTTGCTCTGTTTGCATCCAGTCACTGGAGTGAATCTTCATGGAATTGAGCAGTTAGAATGTGGCATAGACAGAGCATTTGCTTTGCATCAACCTCTGAGTTAAGATATTAATTAATATGGCTAATATTGATTATTGTTCTGGCAGTTGAAAATGAGGGAGAAAAGTTAAGTGCTAGACACTGAGCTGTTTTACATCATTATCTTACTTCTATTATTAACATTCTTGTTTTTCAGTTAAAAACTGGCTTGGAGTGAGGTTAAGTAATTTGTTCAAGGTCACACAGCTGGTAATTGCTCAAGGTCAGCAGAACATCCAGGCTGTGTGATTTAACTTGTTATGCCTTATTCTGCTCTCTTCCAATTTCAGTGGGCAATATTTAAGTGGTTCAAAAAGCATTAATATATTTCACAGTTCCTTCAAAGAGCTCTGCAAAAAATGTAGAGAAACAAACAAATAAAAAAAATCAAGCAATATTCGAAATACATGGGGCACATGGAAAGAGAAACAAAAAGAGGCCAACTAATGTGGAAGAGGGAAGTGTGGTCAGGGCAACTGAGATCTTGATCTCTAACCACTGCTGCTGGAGGCAGAGAGTCAGTCACATTGGTGCTTCTAATGGATTTTGGCAGAGTTACATGGCGTGGACCACTGCCTACTGAGTGATGAGACATTTTTATTGTTAGACTGGTGTGTGGCTCCTGAAAGCTTTTTTTTTAAATGAAAGTGTCAGAAAAAGGAAGCAAGGATGAGAGAGGGGGATGGACTTTTAAAGAGATTAATTGGAAAGGGTTGTATTCAGACAAGTGCTGGTAGGACGGGAAGCAATCGATGTAATGCCTTATAGTACAATTTCATATAGGCTTGGTTGGGTGACACCAAGTTATAGCAACAGTTGTTCATAGAGCATGATTCTAATAAAATCTAGACATACAGGTCGCAGAAGCTATTTACAGAGAGGACAACTTTGCAAGCTGACTGATCTGCCAGTCGTCAGTGGGACACTGATAATAAAGGAATCTGAGTGAGACCATGTGCAATCTTCTTGCCATTCTTACATAAAGGCTTGTAGGTATCTTGCTATTGTTCAATAATATGAGTTTTATGGTACATAATCAAGTATTTATTGAATGCCTACTGTAAACTTGGTTCCTATTATGGAAATAATTATAGATATTGATATAGACATGAAATCTGGGAAGCTTTTTTCAAAAAAGTCCCTCACATTGATCTTTTTCTTTTTCAGTTGTTACAAGTTTAATCCAAGACCTCATCATTTCGCATCAGAAATTTTATAAAAGCCCACTAAAATCAACTAAAATAGAAAAGAACAAACTGTTTTAGAACTGAAGAGACGTCATTTAGTTCAAATCAATTACAGGGCTCAGACAGAACCTACTAGAGATTAACTTCCTCAAATCATTGCCTGTGTCATGATGTTCACCTGTCTCAAGAATATCAATTCCTCATTTGGTTTTAAAATCTCATCTTGCATGATAGCCCTATTCTACCTGTCCACTCTTGTTCTTCAAAGTTTCAGGCAATGCATCTTCTCCTTTAGTTAAACTAGCTTCTAATAGTTATTTCCTCCTTGGATGGTACTCAGGTCTGCCTCTGAGATTGACTCATACTACTCTTTTCCTCTAGAACATCTACCCTCTTGTTCCAGCTGTCTAAATTCATCCCATCCTCGAAGACCCCTAAATCTCCACTTTCTCATTGAAGGCTGCTTGAATGCTCCAGTCTCTATTAATCACCCCATTTGAACCAATAGTGCCACAATTTATTGAATTTTTTCCAGAATTGAAAGGAACTTTACAATCATCTTCAATCTATGCATGGATACCCCAGCACTCTCAGTGAGCTTTTGCTTTATGCTCATTTATTTAGGTAGATTCTGCCATCTTTTACCTTCATCCATTCAACCAACAGTTCTTGAACCCCTAATAATCCAGGAATGATATTAAAGACAAGGGATTCAACAATGAGTAAGACACAAAAATCTGTGTTCTTCCATCCATGAAGATAATGTTGGACTTCTGGCAAGATGGCTGACTACAGGCATGAGATATACTTTTCTCTCACAAAGACAGATTAAAAACACAAAATAGCTACCACTTGGCTAGAATATTTGAGGGAGAGTGTTAGAAGCTGTGCATATGGAATGAAGAAACTGTGAAATATATACAATATGTATCACTTGGAAAAGAAAGGAATGAAATGCTCTACACTGATCACCTTGTTGCCCAAGTCAGGATCAATATGAACCTGGAGAAGTACTCACTTAAAGGTATAAAAGGTAAATAGAAAGTCCTCAACAGCCTTCGGTGATACCATGGACACCTGAAACTTTGCTAGTTGGGGAATCCTGCAGACCTGTGGACCTTGATCCTGGTTAATGGGGATAATAAGAAGTGCTCTGGGTTACAATGTTTCAGGGTGGGATTTCGGTTCATGTCACACCCTCTCCTACCTACGCTGCTGTTTCTTGGTGTCATCTTGAGATCAAACCCAACCATGACCCATGACTGCAACACCGATGTGGGCAACACAGCTTTCCAGGTTGCTTGAGTGGCTCTGTCTTTGCACAGTCCATTAACACTGGCAAGTGCATGCTTAAGATCCAAACTGCAACAATCATCTAAACCTATTTTTGTCCTTTAATCTCAGAATTCTGGGAGGCCGAGGCAGGATGATCACAAGTTTGAGCCCATCCTGGGTAACTTAGCAAAACCCTGTGTCAAAGTGAAAAATGAAAAGGTCTGCTGTGGGTGTAGCACAGTACAAAGTTCCTGGGTTCTAGATCTATTACTACAAAAATGTATCTCGAAGAAGTCTAAAGGTCAATTATGAGGTCTAGAAGGGCAGACACTGTTATTGATTGCTCCTTCTGCTCATTAGTGTGCCTGGTTCAGAGTATGCTTGATGGATTCACTTAGCATAAAGTGGGTATGGTCTTTAGTGTCACCCTGAGAATATCTTTCCAAACTGGCACAAACTTACTATGCCTCTATTTGAATAATGCACAAATTCATTGAACTGTACTCCTTTCACTCAACATTATCATGTTGACCATAAAGGTGTTGAGGAAGACTTTTGTTCTGTTGTTGCCCAGGTCTGCTACACCTGTGACCATTATAGAATCCTGCAGTCTCCTGGCAGAAATGGAAATGAGGCATGCAGAGATGCTTGATTCATAGACAGCCTGGCTCAGGCCAATGCTTGCAGATTGTCTAGTTCATTGTTTTAAGCACTTTCAATCTAGTCATTTAAAGATGCATTGAGGGTCTATGCTGGGGAATATATCTGAGGCCATATCTTCCACCCAATTTTAAAAATTAAAATGCCATTTATTTGTCTGGTATGTTTCTTCAAAGATCATTGTTCTTTCAGTAATGTTCACTGTCATTTACATAAACATAACCTCATTGTAAGAAGCTGAGGGCTCTCTTAAAATTATTTTGCACAGAAATTGATGTAATTACTTTTTCTGCTTTCTTAGTCTGGAATCATTCTGCTTCCCTGAGAAGAAAGGAAAAAAAAAAACACAAAGATTTATTTTTCACAGGCATTCACAAATTATAATTAGCTCCTGATCCAATCATAGGTATACAACATTTTGTATCACTCATAAGCAGATTTTGTAAAGAATGGCTGTTAAGGTATTAGCCTCCATGTATCTTTGTATATAGATATGTGCCCTTTTTATACTTCCTTATTTATTGACCACTTTTCCCCTAACTTTTACACACTTCAGTCATTACGGAGCTTGCAAAAAAGCAAACCGTGTAGCTATATTGCATTTCCTAGAGCCTTTCTCTCTACCTTGTGGAGAAATCACAGTAAGAATTTAATTTTTACCTCTTGGGCTGCCATTGAATTGTATTTTTCCTTTGTAACTAAATCTCAGACCTTCTAAATGTAGGCCAATATTCAGCTTTTCTTTCCCAGATGACCATCCAGGTCCTCTTTTCTCCTAGGGCAACGTTATTTTCATTTCACCAAAAAATCCCTCCTTGTTTGTAAGGCTTAGGTTCAGAGTTGAAATTCCTCTGATCATTACATTATACTCCTTGCAAGACAAAGCTGTTAGCATATTAAATCAATCAAGAATTAGTTTAGCTGAATGAGACCCTTAACAAATGTCTGAATATTTGCAGTCCTTTCATTCCTCTTTCTTACTTCATCGCACCAAATTCTTCCAATTGCTTCCAGTGAAAGTATATTTTTTCATCCTATTTTCTAATCTCCATAGAGATTACAATCTATAAACTACATTCTATGTTTATGTGAAACACCTGAGATTGTAAGACTATGAGAATCATGTCTGACCCATGTTTCAATTATAATTTCAGGTGAAATGATTTGGCATGGCACTTTCAGTGTCATTCTCGTTTCTGCATGGTTTAGACAAGGATTGTTTGCTTGTGAGAAACAGGAATCTACTTGGGTAACTTAAACTAAGAAAAAGCCATTTGATGAGAGATAGAGGGACATGTTGTAGAACATGTGTCCAGGGGGAATAGCTGGGCTCCATGAAGAACTAACATCTGGACTGTTGAGAATTGATAACACTCTCTTTGTGCTTCTTGAAGTGTATCTGGACAATTCTCCAGGTTTTACTAAAGCCTAGCATTTTTACAACTTAGCATGAACATGGCAGAAAATTATGACTTTGGTGCCAATACACATGACATTCCAGATCAAGTGACCAAGCCCCAAAACTCAGTCTTGGTATCCCTACTTTAAGTTCTCTTCAAACTCTGATTGCCTTAGCTTGGCCTGTGGCTTATTGTCTTTGGTGTCACAATCCCACTCTTGGTCCAGTCTCATGGAACTTGAGAGGAAAGACCCCTTGATGCCATTAGATAGTGAATAATAGCTTTTCTAGAGAGGTGTGAGAGTGGAGCAGATATCATTTGGTCTTTCTACCATCCTATACTTTTTAATTAGTGCCATAGGTCTATTTCTGTTTTTAATTTCATTTATTTATAAACACATTTAGTAGTTGTTAGTCAAACACAATCTTACACTGCTTGGTTTCGGTATATTCTCATCTTAGAAATGAGTCTTTCATTCCAGTATTTTAAGCCATTGTTTACAATTTAATTTTTATTCATTCACATATCCCCAAATCTTTCTCTTTTACCAATAGCAATCAATAAAACCATCTCCTCTTTTCTAAAGTGTTATAGTTTCCTTTCAATGATGTGGTTCTCTTAAGAGTCTTCACTGTCTTCCTGCAGGAATTTGCACAACTAACAGTCTTGAGCATACACTTGAGAAAGAAAGCGACACTCTTCTCCTTATTTTATTGTGGCTCTGCAGAGAGTAACTATTTCCAAGATGCAGTCTTTCTTCCCAGGGTCAGTAGTTAGTGTCCTGGAACCCAGGAGACTGTTCAATTCCTCTTTAAGGGAGGGTCTAAGCCCTTGACTTCTCCCTTTCAGCAGGAAAAAAGTCCTTCTTGTACTTGTCCAGTTGGGCCAGTATCTTCCTTTCCTTCTCTCCACATTTTATATTCTACAGAATCTGATTTTGGTTGTCTTCTTTGTCTTCACATTCTTTTGATGAGCCTGGGATGCAGTCACTTTTTTATAAGATCTATACTTACATTTTGGGGGAGGACTCTCCAACCTATTGTGTATTTTTAGCTCAGCCAAAGTCTTTCACTTTTTCTTATCACTTATCCCTCTCTATATCTTTGAATTGTTTTGGGTTACTTCACCTTACATGTCAAAATCTTGCACTTCTTGATTTTTCTCTAACAATCTTATTGTACTGAGATTATTTCTAATAGATACTCTCTAAGAAGCCAAAATGTTTTTTTAGGCCTCTTCATATTTTTAAGCATGTAGGTTAACTAGATAGCATTCAACATATCCAGCGCTTATACTTGTTTCTGATGAAAAGACAAACTTTTTCTCTGCTTGTAGTTGAATAATTAGGTTCCATGAATTTTGGTTGGTACTGATATTTCAGGATAGATATTTTCCTGTACTACCTCATTTCCTTTTATTGTCTCTTGGAATAGAAGTTAAAAGTCTAGCTTTAGAAGTCAAATAGACCTCTAAAACACTAAGCAAGTTATTGAAGTTCTTTAAGCCTCAGAAAGAAAATGTGGGTTGAATATTTGCTAACATGTAAATGCTCAATAAATACTATCCCTAATTATTCATATGTTTACTTTCATTATATTGTTAGCTTCTTGAAATTGGGAGCTATATCTTAAATTTATTAAGTAATTAGTTCTTGTAAGTTTTTCATTAATGCAATAGTTACATTTAGTGATGAGAACACCAGCACAAGAAACATATTGAAATTAAGACTGTGAAATTTGTTTTTGGTTTCATGTTTACATTTCTGTATTTCACTCAAATTGAAAGGCTATGGTTACACTTTCTTTTCTCTTAATCTGACTATAAATTTTTTTTGACAAATGTTATTCATTTCTAAAACCTATTTTTGTCTCTTTTTGCTGAATGGGTAGGGTTCAAATTCAAATTTCACCAGTACTCTTAATGTGAACCATGCATCAGGATGTGTGCCAGTTATTGACCATACCTAGATATTTACTGTTCATGGATTTAAAAATACAGGGCTCAGAAAATTCAAGAGAGCGACCCAATATCATACAATTGGTAAGTGGCACCTGCAAGAATGACAAGACCTAAATGTAAATTGGTGAGAAAGTACTGTAAGAACAATATGACCAAATAGTATGGAAGTACAAGGGGAATGCTGTTTTTTTCTTCAGAAAAGGATAGGGAAAAAAATGAGAAATGCTTTTGTGAAAAAGTGAAAGTTAATCTACAAAATGGACAATCTATGAACAACTGGAGTTGATTAGTCTGAAAAAGACATTTTTCCTCTTATTACCTCTGTTCTCATTTTGGTTATGTATCAGTTTATGTTTATAATACATAATTTCAATATCTCAGAAGATATATCTTCCTTTTTTTTTTTTTTTTTTTGGTACTGGGGATTGAACTCACAACCTCGCACCTGCCGGGCAGGTGCTTAAGCCACTGAGCTAAATCCCCAGCTTCTGTAGCACATAATTTCAAAAGGAATTTTCACTAATTAGAACATAAAATGGTAAATATGGAAAAATTGTTTCATTTAGTGATATGTTGAATGTATGTAGAGGGTTTTAGTATATAAAGACTGTCTCTGATGGTATTAGATCCATTATCAATGTTTCCATGGGAGTGCATGTATCCTTTCACCAAATTTAGTTACAGTCCTCATAATACAAAACTAATTTTTGAAATGCTTGATGAATATTCCGATTTTGGTTACAAATAAATCCCCCACTTCTGAAGGCTTGGTGTGGGCTCCGATTTAGGTCTCCAATACATGTCCAGTGATCTTTAGTGCCCTTTTGGGAAATACACCATTTTGCATGATCCTGGTAAGAACTAAAATAAGATTGTTGAGATAGCTTAATGGCTTTGATATTATAGACATGATAAGGAAGGGAGCAGTTTGAAGGAAGCTCTTGTTTCTTTCGCTGCCAGGTTTCTGTTAGCAAGTGAGTTTTCAACTGTTGAGCTATCCAGGCTGCGAAGATATCTAGGGTGCAGAAGGAGAGAGAGAGAGAGAGAGAGAGAGAGAGAGAGAGGTTTGTATTTACACTTAGATAAGTCCCTGAAAATATTCTCAGGAGTGGAAATCATTATTTACTCCTGATAGGTGGATGTCACAAGCATGACAATAACATAATGGAGATAGTAGATTATTTGTATCCTGTTAATTTTTGCATCTCTACTGTGTGAAATAGGGCTTGACAAGTAGTAGGCCTTTGGTAAATTGTATGAAAGAAGAAAGGAAATAAATATGGAAGACAGCAAGGTCATCCAAAGCAATCATTGGCGATAAGGAGAGCTGGTGTTTATAGGCTGGAGTAAGTCTACAGTGAAGGAGCACCAAGCAAGTGAAGGCCTTCATGAGGTTTTTAAAAAGCAATTTGGGGTGAAAAAGGAAAAACTGAGATATAGGTAATTTAGAATCCAGGGAGGGTTTTTAGGCATATTTGTATGCTATGATGTAGAAACTCAAATGAAAACAGGCTGAGAGGATCAAGTGGACAAATCAAAGTGGTTTGAGGTTAAGGTGGGTTCCAAAAAACAGAAGGGTGTATTACTTCTGTTGGGATGGAAGAATAGCCCCCAAAAAGGAGTGAGGACAAAGACGACAAGGTTGGAAAGGTGGGGTGCAATCTCATGGTGGGATCCCCTTAGTGATCTTTGTTCTCTCTGTCGGTGAGGGCACAGGGTTGTATAAAGGACTTAGAAGGCTCAAAATAACTGTGTGAGGGATGGAAGAAGAAGTGGTATTGATGCCCCTCCATGTCTACTAAAAGCCCAAGACTGAGTGGTCCCTGGCTGCATGCCTGTGAGATATTTACATGGTTGGATTAGCAAACCTGTTATCCAAGTGGAGCAGCAAATGTTTGAACTGATCCCTGATTTTTCTTTTCCTTTTGGTTCCTCTTTCCTCCCTTTGTTTCTATATCTTGTCCCCTGAACAATCATCTTCTATGTAATTCGTAGTGACTTCAACAGCAGTGATATGGGGAATATTGTTTTATGATATTTTTTCATACCATCATGAAGTAAATCAGATTTTGCAAAATGGAGGAAGCTTTGTCCCTGGGCTGATTGAAGGATGGTGTGGTACCGGACAGGGATCTTAGATGAGTGGGACCTGTCGCACAGCTGGGGCATGTGGACGAGCTCCTGGTGAAAGGTGGCTGGGATGGAGCAACTATAGATGTTTGGGTTGCAGACCAACAGCTGAGAATCTAAATCAATAAACAGTAAAGTTGAGAATTTAGTCACACACGGAAATATGTATTGATATTATAGATCTTATAGATAAAATAAGACACTCTCAAATGTAAGGATTCATTTTTTTACAAAAAGCAGTGGCCTTCAAATAGCTTTTGGTTAAACTATTTGACACCAAAATGTTTAACTGACACCCGTTGTACATGTTCCATACTTTGTCCTGTGAGTTTTACATAGCATTTACTCATTTAATTTTCATAGCCATCTCATTAGGTAAGTTCTGTTGTATTATTAACCTCATTTTATAGATGAATTAACTAAGACTTTATGCCACATACTCATGGCTACAAAGCTTATAAACTGAGCGAGTTAATATTCAAACTCAGATAATCTGGTCCTGGAGGCCATATGTTATTTTTATTCTATATGTACATACATAAAAGTAGAGAACTTCTTGTACTGATCATCCAGTCTCAAAATTAATCAACTCATCAGCATGTATACCTTATCTCTGTGCTGTTAGCGCTCTGATTGTTACATGAACTCAGTAGGGCTTGACTTAGGTGAGAGGCTCTGTGAGCCTTGTCATAAGATGGAAATTTTATGAGAAACTTTTTTTTTTATAAGCCTTCTAAATCTGGAGGAAAGTTAGTTTTCACCACTGTTTAGCGACTTCCTCAGTACAAAGGGATTCGTAAAGCAATATTCCTACTTTTCCTCCTCCCACATCATAAGTTTCCCAAATATAAGTATTTTTGGCTATTTGAGCTTGAGATCTTAAAAGAAATGAATCTGGCTCAGAAGTGTCATGTTGGCAGCACAGAGGCAACATTTGGTCTACAGAAATTTAAAAAAAAAGATAGAGTCCATATTTAAAAAATCGGAATTACACACACACACACACACACACACACACACCCTAGGTTTCTGGTTCCTCATGAAAAATATGGAAATCTATAATTAGTAAGCCTGTATTTCTGTAGAGCCACAATATACTATACTGAGACCTTTGAAGGCATCCAGGGGAAAGTCAATACCCTAGTTTGTCATTGTCGCCAGTGCCTATGTAATGTTTATCTGTTTTACCCATTTTTTTAATGGCCTATTTCTTGAATTTTTTTTGAAACTACTGCTTCTGCCTGATCAATTTCTGTAAGGTCACCAGTGGACCAGGAACCCGTGACCAGCAAGTGAACTTGCCCAGTGCCTCACCAAGGCAGAGCCAGTATTAGAATCTAGGTACCAGAGGATCCATAAATAAAGTGACAAATGAAATGATGCATTTATTAATCCATTTCTCAACTCCTTCCCCAACATTGCTATGTGCTTTTCATACACTCTCTTGTTACCTATTGTTTCATACTGGTTATATTTGAAGGTTATACAGATGCCACTTTGTCCATTCCGTCTCCCGGTGGATGGATAATCATAGGCTTCTTCAGGAATTGGAGGAAATCGGGGAATAGAATGAATCAGCCAAAACCCCTGGATTCTGTTCCACAGCAGTAAACCTACCAAAGAGACATTTAGCACAGGTAAAGCAGAAAAACAAAGCTCCTTTTAAAACAGAGTTTAACACTGTAACATCTAAGCCAGTTTATGCTTTAGTGCAATTTTTTTTAGATTAATTATCACAAAGATCAAACTCCATTTTTCAAAAATTTCAAAATCAATCAGGCATACATCACGATGCCCCATTACTGACAATAAGCCACCACAAAAGGGGAGTGAGGGGAACCACCCTATGAAGAGTTTAGAGGAATTTTATGTTGAAGCTACAAGGAAGATTTGTTTTTGCAGAATGCAAATTTACCACACTGGAATTTGACCTTGTTAAACTCTACAGTCACCTGGCACACTTCAGACAGTGTCTTCACTACTAAATAGCCAAGCTATTTTCCAACGCTTGATAAAAAACAGAGTTAAAAGAGAGAATACCAAGTGAAGAAATGTACTTTTAGTACTTTGTTTTAAAAAACTGATGCTCATTTACTAAACAAGGAGCACTAAATTCTACAGGTCTGACAAAGGAGGCAAAGAGAAAAAAAGGAAGCCATGCTAAAGCGTCCTTGTTAATTAGGTTTAGAAAGATTTCTTGAGCTTACTAACATGAAAGCCAGAAAGGAAGTAAAGAAAAAGATTTTCATTATCTTGTGACATGGCAAAAAGAACCCTATCCAACAGGCATTTCTGACTCTGTAACTATATCAAGATAGGTCTGGTGTGGTAACTAGACTTTCCTGTTTGCCTATGAACATGCAAACATAAAATTCACTCATGTTTGCCTTCTTGTTAGAGTGGAAGTCAAATGCCCGCTAGTTATTCCCCGCGCCCCGCCCCGGCAAAGCATACTGTTGCTCTTTTGGTAGAGATAGAATCAATACCCACGTCAGAATGGAAATTGTTGAATGTTCTGTTGCCTAACAGAGTTGGATGACCTTCAAGAGCTCCCCTCTGCCCAGGTGAATGTGCTGTTTTGATAAAACCCCAACTTCCTGGTATGAATGCATCAGATGTTAGGGTACCTGTTGGCAAGGAGAACTCCCCTAACTTGACATTGAACTCCATTTTATTCTTGTTAAAACTTTGCAGCAATAATAGGACAGAACAGGAGTGGTGGTCAGAGGTTGTTGGAGGAGAGGCTGGAGAATGTGGTACATTATAGAAATTGTTGGGTTCTGTGTAAATAGGGCCGTCAGGAGGGCAATACGACTGAATCAAAAGCTTTCAATGCTCATGACCTTTGACAGCCACTACAAATTATCTTCTTAATCAGAGGCTACAAATTAGCAGCCTATGGGACAAATGCAGCTTGCAGATATACTTTACTAGGCTTGCAGTGTGTTTTTAGAACTTTGAATTTATTTTGAATATTTAAACACTTTAGAGATTTTTCTGCATATACTAATTTTCAGCCTCTTCTGAAAAATTATATCCCTATAAGGCAAAATGCAAATTAACTGCCTCTTTTTTTACCAGTTTAGCCCATTTCACTTACTGACATTACGTGCCTGTCTCTCAAGGGGTTTCAACTTGGAATCTTCTGAAGAACACTTACTGCTATAAAAACTTATTCAGGATGTATTTATTAAGTTGAAAAGTATAGGGCCAGGTATTTAGCTCAGCAGCACAAGTGCTTGCCTGGGAAGCATGAGGTCATGAGGTCATGAGTTTGATCCCAGTACCAAAAAAAAAAAAAAAAAAGTAGAAAGGATTAAATGTGCTTATCTAACAGGCATTAAAAATACAGTTTTTTTTGTTTACCTGAACTTTGAGTTTTTCTGTGTACATACATGTGTACACATAGTTTATAAATAGAAAAATGACAAAAATTACTATTGCAAAGTTACCACATGTAGTAATATGGAACCAAATCTATAACACAAATTACTATCATATGAACAAATATTTTAAAATACTTTTCAGAAATGTTTATCTGAAATGGAACTTAACTTAATGAAGGGTGAATTTTACTTGATGCTTTTTTAACTCAATAAATCTAATTAAAAAGTGAATCTATGCATATTTTGCATATACACATATGCATATTATGTAATATGGACTTGTTGGTGTATTGCACAGTTACCTATATATACATGTGTGTGTGTGTACATGTATAGATATAAACTAGCTGGTATTCCCTGTAGGCAAGACCTGGATCTTTGTTCTAAAATATATATGTAAAAATCAAGAAATAAAATAGACTTTTGAACAGGGGATTACTAAATCAAATTATTTAATTGTTTTATAAACTGGTATAGAAATCAGACATTTCAATAAGCCAAAATACAACCATTAAAAACAAAAGCTATCATTTTAGTGTGGAATATGAGAATACTCAAAGTCAAAGGTTTAAGAAATTGTTGATTCCCAACAGGAAAGAGCTGTCATCATACCTTTGGTGTGTCCAAAGTTTCTGCTGTAACCCACAGATTTAGGGACTCCATCATTGTATAGTAGATAGCCTGTGTTGTTACTCTGTGGGAATATATTAAGGTTAAAATGGCACATTTCCTACTTAAAATGCTCACAATATTTCTACCAGCTGCCCAGGGTATAGTGCAGATCTTTCATTACCACACGAGAAGATTCCCGTTCTCCTAATGGGAAGTTTCTCCATCTGTATGAATTCCGTTCCATGCAAGACCAAGGCGCAATGGATAGGAAGACCATTCTCAATCTTGCGTGGTTTTGACTCACATGACAGGAACCCTGTGCATTGTGAACTGTGTGTAAGGACGATATTACTATTTCTCTTGTTTGTTTTGGAACAAGGTTTTTGATTAAGCAACCAGTCTAGGATAAAAGACTGTGGAATTATTTGTTCCAAAACTGGAATAGGAACACGAGCCAAGGATTACACCTGGGCTTTTTCCATTGACATTGCAGACACAGTGCAGAATGGGCTGTCAGTATGTGATTTTTCTTTGCCCACTTTGAACTCCACTGCTTGGTCTTGGCTTTGAATTTAATCAGGATTCCTCATTATCTGTTCCCTTTCCCCGCTAATAGGGGAGGGCTTTTGCTTCAATTCATTTCTCAGTGTCAATTTACCTTTTAAAGTTGATATTTTCTGCTTAGAGAGAGTGATGAAATTTACTGTGTGACATTGGATTTCTTCTGGTAAGGCAAAAATATCAGTCAATTCTCCAAACAGCTAAATATCTGAGACAAAATAAGGCTATTAATTTGATAGTGTCACATTTTGGAAAAGTGTTTATATTTGTTCTAGGTGGCTCCATTTCATTTATGTCATAATGCAGTGACTTTTATTGAAGCCAATGATATCAATATTAACAAAAAATCTCAGTGGCATAATAAAAACAGGAAAGATAGCTTATTTTCTTAAAAAATTAACCTTTCTTTTTTTTCTCAGAAAAAGGCCAATTATGATTCTCTTGCAGTTAATTAATTATTTGACATTATCTAAAGGCATTTTGAAATGCACTACATAGTCTGTGTAGCATTCTTGGCTGCTGGGGTAAGGCACAGTCAAAAAAGTTAGCTGTTTTCTTACCCTCATTTTCTATACAGAGTGGTATTTTTACCATCCTTCCCTGGAGCACTCTGACAGTTATTCTGTGAGCTGACACTGTATGTGGTAATGAGGTTATTTGTGTGCTTTTGGGGTATAATGTGGAGGGACTTTGGAAAGGTTTGATGAGGATCTTTATTCTTAGATGAATTTAAAAAAATTTTAACCTGGAGTGTAACAGCCAAGATTTAATGTGTTGTGGTTTTGGTGAGAAGAGAGATTATTGATAAAGGAAAAAGATCATAGATTTAAAATAGGTAGACACTGCTGTTTTTCTTTGGATTGTTTTATTCCTTTAACACATATGTCAGACTTTCTTTTGATTATTGGATGTTGGAAAAAAAATGGACACATCTCTAACTTTAGTCTAGCAGGAAATGTAGCAGGAAATGTAGCAGGAAAGCACAAGCAACTTCAATATGGTTTGATTAGTGTTATTATGGTGTGTGGAGGGTTTTTCTTTGGAAAGACAAAAGAAGAGAAATAATTCCTGTGTAATCTAGCTACTCATTTTGGTTATAAGTTCAATTCCAGGCCAGGAACTGGCAAAGTTATGTTCTCAAGGCCATTTCTGACACAGAGTTCCAGCTTCCAAAGAACACTTAATCTCACCTAGGTATCACACATGGAAACCAGGCCCTTTTCTGTTGTTTTCTTCCCTGAACCAATTACTCAAGGCATTGTGTGAACGGGTTTTTTAAAAAAATTTTTTTTATTTTAAAAAGAATAAAACCAAAGAAAATAAAACAGAATAAAACCATCAAAAATAAAGCAGTATAAGTGATACAGGACTTCAAAACCTCAGAAAACCAACAATAGTTACCATAATGCCTTTTGCTGTCTTCAAAATAGGTGCTGCAATAGTATCTACTTTTGGACATAGTAAAAATCAAACAGAACAGAAAAGAATAGAAACAATAAAACCGAAACAGTGAATGCAATAAAGGACTTCAAAATAAACCACTAGTAAATTCAAAATGGCTACCATAATATGTCTTGCTATCTTTCAAATAGTTGCTCATGCCATTAGATTTAGCATAATCAAACAAAATAAAAGAGAATAAAAGCCGAACCAACAAAACAACGAAAATGGTATGGTTTCCTGGCTGGGATCACTTCCTGGTGAGGCCTAGATCCCCCCCACTCCCCCGCAGTCAGTGAATGGTACAGACCCATAGAGAGAGGCTTGAGGGTGGCTGTCCCCACCCCAGCAGCAGCGGGCTCATGGCGCTGGTTTCCAGGTGGGGATCCCCTCCTGGGGAGGCCCCTTGTTCCCTCCCTGTGCCGTCCATTCGAACTCACGACCTTGTGCCTGCCAGGCAGGCATTTATGCTACTGAGCTAAATCCCCAGCCCTGAACAAGTTTTATTGAAGGTAAGACACTTTGAATAATTTTTACATCACGATGTCCCTACGTCAATCTCCGAATTTCCCCGTTCTTCACAATTTTTAAATTCTTGCTTTTTTTTCCCCCTCACTTTAATTTTGGAAAGTAGTTTAGCTCTTCCTCTCTCCAAGGTTTTGGGGATACCTTTGCACCTCCTAAGATAATTATTGGATTCTGCCAAACCATGAACAATGTACATCAGCTAAGGGGAATGACACAGCCTTGGCAATGCTACTTTTTTCCCTTTGCTGCTTGGCAGTTCTGTGATGGGGAAAAAAACATCGTAGGCATTTATTTTCTACTAATGGCTTATGCTTCTGGTCTGCATCCCTAGACTTGGAACACAGAGGCAAGTGCAGGCAGTTTTCATTTCACATAATGGTGACGTATTCAGAACAGGGTTGTTGTTGTTGAGATTAAATAATTTTTTAAAGCACCTCGAACAGTACTTTGGCACATCACGTGTCTTCAAACAGCTTACAAAGTCATTTTAACTTTGTAATTTCACTCTGAAGGGTGCTTTTAATGGCAGGTGAATAAAATGAGTACTGCCACACACAGTGACAGCTCCCTGCTCATTTTAAGTAGATATTCAGATACGCTTTTACAGTAGTGCTAGAGGCTAAAACAGTCTTGGAATAAGCATTAAATTATTTGACATATGTAAAAGCCCAGTGTTTTATGAGAACAGCATATTCTATACATTTGCTTCTCTATGAGTTATTGTTAGGAAATACATGCATGAGTGTAACTGGATGTTAATTATTGCTTGATTTTGCTCATTACCCCATGTTGGAAAGAAGTCTTTGTACAACAGATGGAGCCTGAAATGCTGGGAGGATGCCCACATTGAGCCAGCAGGCCTGCTCAACCTTTGTCTCTGGTTGGTTAGCTCACTGCCTGATGAGTCTAAATGGCTAGGTTAATCTCCATTCAGGCAAGTTAGTTCTAGGTCCTTGAAACTAGAGCCTTAGGTACCAACCCACCATTCTGAAAATGACTAAAAGGAAGACCCACTGGTACTCTACTTGTATTGCCACCAATCAGGAGCACCATGACGTAAATAACCCATGACTCAGGGCATCTTGATCACAGGTCTATATTGCCTTTTAGCAGGAGAGGGCATTTCTTCTCCCTTTTTCTAGATGACAGATGAGCTAGCAAATACTAAGTGAATTGGCAGAGGTTTTGGCAGCCAGAAGCCATCAATGTGAAAGTACTTCATACCTTGCCCAGTGACATCACTGGGCGTTGCCAAATGAACAAACAACTTGGCACTGTTGTAGAGTATGATGCCATATTTCCGATGGTCTTGCCCACATTGATTCAGTTAGTTGTCCTGGGCTAGTTGTAAGCTTATTTACTTCAAGTTGCTGGGATGAGGTTGGGGGTGAGTATTGGGCAGATGAGCAAGAAAAAGGCTTCTGGGCTGGGGATTTAGCTCAGTGGCATGAGCACCTGCCTGGCAAGCACAAAGTCGTAAGTTCAATCCCCAATTTAAAAAAAGTCTTCCAAAATTGCTTTCTGGAAATTTAGATTCTGTTTTATGCATACTTCTATGATTCAAATGAATGGTAAACTGGAACCTACCTTGAAAGCATAGGCTTCATACAACTGTTGTAAAGTCCTCCCCAAAGCACTCTTGGTGGTATTTATTAGTTGTTCACTCCTCTTCCAGCTTCTAATTGTGGAGTCTAAGTAAAGGTACTCTAGCCCGGTCTCTCTACTATCCTTGTTTTGCCTTTTAGGTAACTTATAGAAAATAAACCTGAAAAAAGAAATAATAATGAATTACTATCATTTATCAACTGCTTTCCTGGTGGCTGTGCTTATGGTAAGCACAGAAGTATATCTTTTACTTATGTTGACAGAAGACCTTTAAGGAAGGGGACTGGCTCAAGAATTCTGCCTCATTCTCTACCCTTTTTTTTTTTTTTTTGCTCCTCCTCAGAAAAGGAAATAGGAGTCTGACTAAACATGGTCTGAGACATTAGCTGGCCTGGTGGCTGAGGTCCTTGAGGTGGGAGCCCTCATATAACGTTTCTGCAGTCTTTATGGCTGCAGCGGGGAGAAGGTCAAGACACAGACCTGGAATGGAGATTCTCTTCTGCCACGAATGCTTAGCATTTTCATCTCTTTGCAGTGGCTAACTGGGTATGAGACTTGGGTGTGGAGTGTAGGGAGACAGGGGCTCCCTTGAGTTTCTGGCTGGTCTAAGCCATGTTCCTCAGTTCAATTTATCAGAATGCATTGAAGATTTGGACCCAAGACAAACTAATTAAATAGGTCCTTTGTTTCCTTTTCTATTGTTACTCCTTTGGGTGTCTCACAGGAGGCACAGGTAGGTGGGCCCACAGAGTATTCAGGTGGTCTTAGATCACTTATTCCAGAGTTTCTCAATATGCTCCACCCATCTTTTGAGATAGGACATTCACTGTTGTGGGAGATGTTCTGTGTACCATAGGACCGACTTTCAGCCTCTACGTACTAGATACCAGTAGCACTCTCAACGTGTTACAATAGAAAATGTCTCTAGACTTTTTCACAAGTACTCTGAGGGCAAAATTGTCCCCAGTTGACAACTACTTGTCGGGTCAAACATTTTCTAATAGCACAAACTCCCGCAATTAACCCTTAAACACTCACAGTGAACCAAATGTTGTAACTGTTACCTAATAACACTCTTCCCCCAAGAACTTCACATCATTCTTGGTTTTCTTCAGTCTTATACTTCCATTCAAGTGAACTCTCCCTGTCCTGCTTGCATTTCATAACTCACAGGGCTAAGCCCTACCATGAGGAAGAAACAGGCTTGGTGCTGATTTGATAGTCTCTGCTTTTTGACTCTCTTAGTGGACAGTAGCAACGAAGTAGCAAGTTACTTATGTTTTCTGCTGGATGTTCAGTTGTGGCAAAAGTAAATTTTACATATTAATCACAACTTAGTGGTCCACCAGTATAGAGAAAAGTTATTGGAATATTAGTAAGAAAATTCCAATCTAGCACTTTCAGTGCAATCCAGGGTGAGAATAAAGACATAAAGACATAACTGTAGTTATGGGGAGCCAAGGTTGTCCCAAATCCAGTTGAAACGATGGCCAACCAGAGCAAAATCCACAACTCAGTGCTGAACCCAGGTTTTATTGATTCGTGAGGAGGGAAGTGGTTCAGGGTTGAGCAACTGTGAGGATGGCGGGAAGTATGTGAGTACTGTGAACTGGGCTAGGCAGGAGGCACAATAGCACCTCTGCAATATGCAGAGAGAGGTAAACAGAGTATCATATTCCAGTAACAGGTAAACCTCTCTGTTTAGGGGACTCTGCATAGCACAGTTTGAGAAAGTATCTTGTGTTTCTGGTCAGTTGCCTCAGCTTTCATGTCTGGCCCTTCTGCTTGTCAGGGGCTTTCTTGAGATTTAGTCCCAGCCAATAGTGCAGCATCCCTTGGACTAGCTCACTAGCTCACACTCAGTAGTAGGGAGCTATAGGTGGGGCATCACTGACCTGTTGTATTGCTTCAAAGCCTGCATACCAACACCACTGCAAGACCCATTTACATTGCTTAAAGCAATTTGAGGGGGTAGAGTATTATGGTAGTTAGCTCTGTACATATTAATACAAGGAATTAGGGCAAGGTTTAGCCAAAATGGAGACAAATGGCCTTCTTTCGGGGAGAGTTGTCCTGGTGGTCTTCCACACACCAGTGAAGCATTCGTGGACTACCAGTGTGCCATTGCTCATTGGTTGATACTTAGAACTGTTGAATATGTTTCCTGGGTGACTATCTTCAATTATATGTTATTTCTAGCCTAGACTGCTACATGGAGATCCAGATAAACCTAAAAAAAAAATCTCTCTCAGAAACCTTCAGGTCCACAATTTTATGACATTTTCCTCCACATCTGCTCATCTTATGTTACTAGAAAACATATTCTTGCAGCCACATAAGCCAGAAACCTAGAAGTCTTTCCTGACCTTTCCTCCACTCCCAGCAGTCCACCCATCACGAGGTATTCTCAGAGTACTCCTTACTTTCAGTTTCCTTTGCTGTCTCTTTAGCTCAGGTCTATACATCTTCTTGCTTGCATTACTTTGAAAATCTGATTGCTGTCCATGACTCCAGGTGGGTCTCCTTCAATCCAGCCTTTTACAATACAGCTAATGGGCCTCCAAAATACAAATCTGACATTACCTCCTTCTCACTTGAGGCCCTTCAATAGCTCCTTTTCAAAGTCAAGTTCAAGTCTTTCAGTTCACCACCTGTCCCTCGCTACCTTCCTAGCCTCACCTCCTGCTATTTCCTCAGATTCCTTGGAAGCTCCTGTAAAGCCAAAGTATTTGCACATCCAAACTTTCCACGTTGCTTCTGGTCTCTGTGCTACCTCATGGCTCCTTTATTGGCCTGAGAAGTCCTTGCATTTCCTTTTTCTTAGCAATTTCATTATTTTTCTTAAAATAGCTCAAAAACGGTTTCTTTAAAGAAGACTTGTTGGCTCTGTGCTTTCCAGCGCTCTACACATGGCCTTATCACACATCTGGGAGCGCCTTGAGGATAGGTTGTGTGTGTTTTATTTCAATCCCCAAAACTCAGGATAAGGTCTGCTAGAAGCTCTGAGACTGCTGGAAGACTGATTTAGTGGGTTACCTGTGTTCTTTAACCTGAAGTTCACACAAAGCTTGATGCAAACTGTAATGGCAAACCTCAACACCCTAATTAAAGAGTGAAAAGGGAATCAAAGCCTTAGGAGAATCTATGACTACAATGCAACACTGTGTTTAGTCTCTTTGATATAAGAGGCCAATGACTTTCTACCTATTGCAACCTCTGCTTGTCCTGCCTAACAAACCAAGGTTAACCAAACAGTTTCTGTGTCTGATCACGTCATCCTTGTCCTCACGAAAAAGGTGTTCTCCCGTTTCAGAAAAAAGGTCATTTGCCTTCTCTCCCTTGTCAGTCTTGAAAGGGATGCTGAAAGGTTCTGTTAGGAAAAGCCGTATGTAATTAAAGAAAATTGCCAAGAAACCGAAGTGGTCAGCTCAGTCCCACTTCTGTGGCTACCAGCTTTGTCCTGCTGAGGACAGTATCATGCCCAGGAGGGGCTGCTCCGTCCACCCTTAAGGGAAGCCCAGCCCTATCTTGGAATGCAGCCCATTTAAACACTTTCAGTTTCTTTTAAAGGGAAGAAGCAAGGCAGAAAGTTCTCAACTCATAGCCAGCCAGCCTGCCTCCCATACTCTGGCTTTCCATTTGCGTATCCCAATCCTTACATTTCGTTTACCTACCAATCCACGGCTTCACCCTCTTCATTCCTGCACGCTATTGTTGCTGCCTTCAGGACACCAAAGAGGCCAAAGAAGACCAAAGCTTGGGTTGGTCTTTGAAGTCTTGCTGTCATTTTCTGTCTCCTTTATTCCATGCCACAGCGGGCAACTTTCCCTAGAGATTTTGTGAAGACTGAGTTTTCAGTCTCTCTCAGACTGGTTCTGACATTTGATTTCATTCACCCCTGCTGTTTGCTGTTCGGGAATTTTCAAAATGGGATGAATCCCACGTAATCATGTGATTCTGTCACAGCATCCCAGCGTGACTCCGGATGTCTTTGTGCTGCGCTGCTGACAGGTTTTGCGAAGTCATCAAAAGTTCTGGAGAGAAAAAAAAAAAAAAAACCCAAAAAAACAGTATGTGTGTGTGTGTGTGTATTTATGTGTGTGTGTTTATGTAATTAACTCTTTGGTGTGAACATGGCGTGTGATGTTCAGTGGATGGGGAACTCCATGTTGATAAGTAGATGTTGAATCAAATCTATTCCATGTTTTTCCCTTTTGATTGACTCTCTTTGGGTGAGAGCAAATGCATATGACTCATACATTAAATAAAAATGGCAAAGTCTTTTGCTTTAATAATAATTAGGATCTGTTACTTATAATAATCTCTAACTTAAGGGAATAATTGCTAAACAGTACTTTAAGGAATTGTGAGTAAGAGCAAATTTGATTGTATGTTTACCAAAAATGATGACATATCTTTTCTATCTTCCTGGTTTGGGTCACTCTATGTGGCATTTTTAAAAGACCTTGGTGTCCAATTGGCTGCTATATAATCAGGTAAACATATTGACCATCTACTCTTCTGGTTAAATAAAAAACTTCACAAGCTTCTGTTCTGCTCAAACTATTCTCTTTCTCCTTCTTGAATTGGAATCTGAAGTTGAAGCCCAAGGAAAAATGGTCCTTTATAATAACAACTATGAAAAGGTGAGACTCAGTTCTTTTTGGAAAAAGGAAGGAATAGATAGATATTTGCAAAGAATATCCTTAAATTATATGGTGCTCTTGAATCAATTATTAAAGACTCTGTCCTAATAAATGCGGTTAATTTTATCCCTGGAAATCCTGATGGCTCTAATCTGTCCCTTTGATTAAGGGATCCATACTAAAACAGATTCTTGCAAATCAGGTTACTTTTACAGTCTAGCTAGCATTGTTCAGGATTCTTGGCTTGTAGAAAAGGGAGGGCTTATGGGTCTATTTCTCCTTAAATAGAGTTTTGTGAGAAATACTCCAGACTACCTGCCCACATTACCTGTGATACCTGCAAAAAGCTAGCAAAATTCTAAATTCTGGGCCTCATTTCAAACCTGCTAAATTATAATTGTGCTAGCTGAGCTCAGGAATCTATATTTTAAATAAACTTATTGGTAATGTTAGTACACCTTAAATATTTAAACTAGTTGTCCTGAGCCCCAGACTATGAGGTATCTGGTAGCTTCATAGCTTTCCATAGGGAGCAGACCAAATAAGCAAAACCAGGAAACCTTTCTCTTATCATTTCTCCCTGGGTATCATTTAGTTTTATACAATTTTTTTTTCTCTATTCGGGAAAAGGATTTCAATAACTCCGAACAATAAGACAAATTTTTGGCATGAAGTTTTTGTTTCTATGTTAAAGTGAGTTACAATTGATTTTACTTATTTATATATTTTAGTTTGTGAAGCTTTTTGGTAATACACTGGTAGTAATTGAACACAGCAAGCATAGAATTCATTGATGAATGTAGAGAGCATAAGCAACCTGCTTCAGTTACAGAGGTTAAAGACAGTTTGTTGAATAGGATATAAAATAATTCCTGTTTTCCTCTCCTTTTTGCAGCACAGTGCTTGGTGATAGTCAATGATCGGTGTTAGCTGTGATTATCCTTGCATTTCTGTAAGGTGAAATGGGAGGCATCTGTTTTAGGGTCGTATGTACTGTTAGGTTGGTGTCTTTCAGATTTCACTTTCAATAAACTTTCCTATCTTCTGTTCCTAATGATCCAGTCGTGCTGGTTGTCAGTCAACAACTTTCCTTATGCAGAACCATCACTATTGCGTACAACACCATCTGAGACAATTGAGGGGCTTTGGAGATTTCAGTGTGACCCTAAAAGTGAGATTCAAGAGTGTTTCTATTTTCACTGAAAGCAACAAAGTGATGTTATGGAAAGAACTCGCAAATCTGGTGAAGAAACTGCAAATGGGACAGAACAGATTTTCATGATGTTCCTGCTTTTGATACCCTAGTATAAAAGTATGAAAATACTGTACCATGACTCTTTCAGAACTCAATTACTTCTCAAAAGAGTAGAAAGAAAGCTTCATTGTAACTTGGCCACCTACGACAGTTCCTCAACTGGGAATGGACTTTAGATTTCATGGCTGAAGGTTTGAATTAATTCACCCAGAAACGCTGGTAAATTCCAGTCTTGAACATTTCAAATCATTGCTCTTCCGCATTGTCTTTACCACATCTTTCTGGCACTGTGTGTCTCTTCCACCTATCTGCCTTTGTGTGTCTGCATTAATACCCGATTCTTTACCTGCAACCATCTTCTGGTTTTCCAATTGTCTCTTCAGAAACATTCACCTGTTACTTCATCTATGCCCTCCAAATACTACAACTAATTCTTTTGAGTCGTGCATTTAAACTGTTTCTTAACCCACTCATTAGTATATTCGTAGTTTTGTTATTTTTTTCCACATTTACTTAGTCCTTTTTATGGTCTCTTATTTCTTGCCCATACACTCAATGTTTTATTTTTGTCAAAATATTAAATATGCTGTTTTTATATTGTGTATCCAATTCCAGTAGCTAAATTCTTTGTGGGTTTGATTGTGCTATTATTTCTGCAACTCTCTCTCATGATATCTTGCTATTGTGTTACACCTGAGTTTTGTCTGTAAATTCATGTTCCTTGAGGTATTATCTGAAAATCTTTTGAGGTTAGGATACAGCTGGGTTTTTGAAGACCCTGGGCCATGCTGGCTTCATCAAAGTCCAGTCATCCTGGAGGACTCCTGGGAGACAGACTGTTGGCTTTATTTATTTGTTTTGGTAGCTTTTTGAAGTATGATCTGCATACCATAAATTTATCTATTTAAATCCAGCTTTATTTTTGTCAGTCATTTATAAGACTGTTGAAGGACTGGGTAAAATCTAGAATGTGACAGATGGAAGCAAAGGTTGCTGTACTTGTGGGAGGAAAGGGAGAGTATTTGAATTATTTTGATGAAAAAGAGATGAGACAAGTAAATGTAGGAAAAGGAATTGCTCATGAGAAATATGGCTAATGGAAAACATGAGTAGAATAGTGAGAAAGGGCTGGAAAATCGTATTTGGTTTATTTCAGTGCATGCTCCAGGTTGCTTTGAGAATGTCAGTGCCTTCTGGAAGCTATCCTTGCTCTCTCCCAATCAGCCTCAGATCACACTGTATGAGCTCAATTAGATTAACACAATGTGTTACTAATTAGTTGATTCTTTTTCTGAGTTTTCCTGAGTGTAGTGGTCAGTAAACACTGGTGGGCCAAATCTGGCCCATGGCCTATTTTTATAAATAAAGTTTTATTAGAGCACAGCCACACCCATTCATTGATGTATGATGTACAGCTGCCTTTTAAGAGATAATGGTAGAGTTGAGTAATGGAAACAAAGCTGCTATAGTCCGAAAAGCCTAAGATATTAACTATTTGATTCTCCACAGAAGTTTTTTTGTAGGGTATAATCTCTGTGAGAGAAGAGAAATGTATTCCTGGTTTACTGTTTGTTTCTAGACATAACTACAGTGCTTGCCACCTAGGTGATGGGTTGAGAAAAGAGGTTTCAGAGACTTCTCTGTGGGGCTACAAGGAATTTAGACTGAATTAGATCTAGTTAGAGCTACAAACCAAGGCAGGTGTGTGGTAGCAAACCACATTATAATGCTTGTAAGTCAGGGAAGTGGCTACAGTGAAAAGAACCAGGCAGACCTGGGTTCTGTGCCAGACTCTTCCTCTCACCAGCCACGTGTGTGGACTTCACAGAACCTTAGCTTCCTTTCCTGAAAGGGCACTCAGCAATCTCTACAAAGACTGCTCAGGGCTCAGTGAGGTGCTGTGTGCACAACCTTGGCATCTAACTGCTGCCATTTGATGCTGGTTCCTTCCTACTATTTCCATTTCTTCCATGACAAAATTATTTCCTGTTCCCTGCAGATAGACTAAAATCAGTCCTTTAGTGACAGGGTTTTAAATGGCTAAAAACAAGCCCAGATTGCTTGTGATTTCAATGGTCCTTATCCAAATAAAAGTCCATGTTCAACCCACATGAGTGCCCTGTTGCTAAAGCCATGAAGCTGAAATTTCTCTTCTTTGTTTCTCTTTCTTTCTTCTTTCTTTCTTTCTTTCTTTCTTTCTTTCTTTCTTTCTTTCTTTCTTTCTTTCTTTCTTTTTCTTTCTTTCTTTCTTTTCTTCCTTCCTTCCTTTTTTCCTTCTTCCTTCCTTTCTTTTTTCTGAGTTAGAAAGGGGCAACTTTTTAAAATTAATTTTATTGGTATACTTTTAATGATCGTATTCATCAGAGGGCATTTGTACCTGCATATAACACATCTTGGTTCTTTTCTTCCCCAATTTCCTCCCCTCTTCTCCTCTTTATTTACAAAAGCTTTGTTTCCATTTTTTATTTTTATTTTTATTTTTTATTTTCTCTTCCTTTCTTTCCCCCTCCCCCTTCCCATTTGAACATTTTCTTCCCATTTCCCAATATCTATTACACATTTTGGTTCTTGATTTCCCTTTCATTAGTGAGTCCATTATATTTCACTTAAGAGTATGGTCTCAAGGAGCATCCATTTACCCAGAAATGTCTCAAGTTTATCCTTTTTCACAGCAGAGCAGTACTCTATCCTATTTTTAAAAAACCCACATCTTTGATAGACATTTGCACTATTTCCAAGATTTAGCTCTTACAAATTGTGCTGCTATAGATATGGGTGTGCATATATCGTTGTGGTATGATACTTTAAATTCTTTTGGGAAGATATCAAGTGGGAAGATATCATTATCTGGGTCAAATGGAACCTCCAATCCTAGCTTTTTGAGGAATCCCAGCACTGACTTCCACAGTGGTTGTACCTGTCTGCACTCCCACCAACAGAGGAGAAGAGTTTCTTTTTCCCCTCAGCCCCGCGAGCATTTGTTATTGGTTAATTTCTTGATAATAGCTGTTCTTTCTGGGGTGAGATGGAATCTCAGCACCGTTTTCATTTGCATCTCTCAAGTGACCAGTGATGTTGAACATATTTTCATATATTTATTTGCTGTTCGCACTTCTTCAACTGAGAAGTATCTGTTCATTTCAGATGCCCATGTTTGGATAGGGTCTTTAAATTTGGTGGGTCTGACCTTTTCAAGTTCTTTATATACTCTAGATAAGAAACTGAACTTTCATCCTGCCCCAGAGGACAATTACCTTTCAATGCTACCCCTACTTATAGCATAAACAAAATCCATCTGAGCTTGGACTTCTCTGTAATTTAAAGCATTTTAAAACTGATCAGAGTGTTAGAAGAAGGGCGATTCCTCTGGGGCACGTCTCTGCCCCCTTTCACCAGGGTCTTCCCACTACCCCAGTCTGCCCATGCCTGTGTGACTTTGGGCCCTTCACTTAACAGTTCTGTGCTAGTTTATTTTAAAATATGAATTCTTTCCATCAACTTACACTGTTGCTGTGAGAAATAAATAAGACAGTATAGGTTCTTGTGGTTGGGAAATTGCACAGTGAAAATGGTATGTAAGTACAAGTTTCTGGTGGTGGTCAGTTTCCCACTTCTGCTGGGATCAGAGCGTTTTCTTTCTCTACCTGACCAGTGCATCTCTGAAGGTGTTTGTCAGGCAGATCCAAGGGGTTGCACTCACCGCGATGCGATAGGAAAGAGGTATCTGGAGGTATATGGGTGGGGATTTCATTTTGCCTTTATTACCTGGTCACTGTATCTCCTTAGGAGGGTACCTTGCCCCAGTGTCTTTCTTCATTAAACTTGGACAATATCACCTACGTCAAGAGGCTCTTGTACAGAATTAGAGGAAAGAATATGTGTACATTTCCTGACACATATTGTTGATATGTGGTTGTTGCTATTGTTTTTATTTTCAAGACTAAGGGACTGGGGATTTAGCTCAGTGGCATAAGTGCCTGCCTGGTGAGCACAAGGTCATGAGTTTGATCCCTGTTACTGAAAGAAAAAAAGAACCTTCATAAAGTTTCAAGACTATACTTTCAGAAACAGACATGTTTCAATGAATGCATTTCAATAAAAATTTCTTCAGACCATAGTTTTGGAGGTCTCCACCCTTTCTTTCTTGAGGGGTTTCCTTCCCCATTCCAGAGGTGCTAGGAGCTTTGTTCCAGGGTCCCCTCCTTAAGGCTGCTGGTGCTGTGGAAAGGACAGAAAGGAAATTTGCTTTGCTCCTGAAATCTAATGATGCATTTCTCTTCCTTGGTAATAGGCACAAAAGTGAAAATAACTGAGCTCTTGTAATTGGAGTCTTCAGTAGGTAACAGGTTACCCTTTCTTTCTCCTGTAATTATGCAGATGAGATTTTATGCTGCTCTGGGAATGTCTGCTTGACATATCCCTTTAGAGTCACTCTTCAAACATAGTGCACATCCCCCTTGATAACAATAAGCCACTTTAACAGGTTAAACCAATATGACATTTTCTACTGTATATCAATATTTTCTCCTCTAGCATTTAGTAGATCCTAGGCAGCCAAAAAAAGAAAAAAGAAAAAGAAAAAGAAAAAAAGAAAAATTAAAAAAAATAGAAAAAAATCTTTAGCTCCTCTCAGATTATCATTCACTGTTTTTGTTTTTGTAATGATTAAAATCCACCACAGTTGTATTAAATTGTTCATGCGAGTGCTCATTTTTCTCATACTAGTTTAGCATTTTTCACTGAAAGCTTTCTGTTCACAAATGCCCAAGGAAACATTCAGGTAAAGAAGAAACCTGGACAGTGAAGGAAAAGAACCTTTTCAGCATATTCCAGAGAGGGGGGTTGGGGGAGAGGGTGAGAGGGAGAGAGAGACAGAGAGAGAGAGAGAGAGAGGGAGAGAGGGAGAGAGGGAGAGCCTTTATGTACTATTCTTCCTTTTGTCCTAGGACACTGCAACTCAGTTGTGATATTTACACAAGTGGGATGAGTTGTGACAGCTACAGCCCTATTTTTGTATTCTCTTCAAAATGGAGGGAAGAGATGATCTTTACAGAAGCTCTTGTAAGATTGAGAGAAGATTCTAGTCACTTTAAAATTTAACTTTATAAATTTCCCATCATCTTGCTAATATTTTCCCAGTAGTTCTTTTCTAATTAAAATCTACTTATATGAACACCCACTTGATAAATACACATACATTCCAGACCAAAATTCATTGTTAAGGGTTGGAAAAAGCTAAAATTAACAACATTAACTTTAACTGCACTATTTTCCTTTGCCAGCACAACAGAGAAAATCAGTGGTTGAAGTATGGCATTTTCAAATCAAAAACAAGACCATAGCTAAAAGAAGTCACTAAAATGAAGGGATTTTGTGCAAAAACAAACATACAAAAAACCCTGTGTGTTCAAAGTTGAAATAGCTAGAAAGTGTGCCATATTATGACTCCTTTGATAATATTTAATTACATAGAAGGCTCATAGGTAGTTTCAGAGGGGTTTTTACTTTTTGAGGATAATTGCAGCTCACAAGTGGCACAAACAAACCTGTTTGTCTTCCTTGTCCCAGGTCTCATATAGAAAACAGAGTATAGTAAGGACACAGGTGTAGTGGGCTCTCCCTAGACCATCTGTCTCATCCTATAACTTGAAAATGTGAATCTGAGGTGGAGTTGATGGGGGTAATTTAGGGCTGAAAACAATGTTTTTCTTGCTAAAATAAACATGACCTAAATTTTTGGAAGATATCTGCAAATGAGTAAGCTCATTCCTGGATGAATAATTTATGACAATACAAAAAACTGTCAGGTGCCCTGAGGAATACAAAAATGACTTAATCCTGTCTTCAAGATATTGCATTTTGGCTATTAAGATCTGTACAAAAATAAGGGAAATAAGGAAGAAAGTGACCTCCACAGTGAGTGCCTGTTCACTGCAGTGTACCAGGAGTTCAGAGGAAGTAGCCGTGCTTTATGGACGAGTTCACTGTGGAATGCGGAGGGAACCCCACATCTGAGGCAGAGGGGAAGGATATTTGCAGGTGACTAAAATCTCAGAGCTCTTTGAAATCAAATCTTTACCAAGTGCTAGGAAAATATACTTTTTTTCTGTCTTGGACCTTACGTAGAGAATGGGAAAATTCACTTAATATCTAGCATACATAAGTATAAATATGAGAACATTAGTGTGAAATGAAAACATGCAAAATGCACAGAAACTGGAAAGCCCGGCACATGGATGGGGAGGAATAGTAGCAGTATATAAAGGTTTTCCCTTGGTGTATACAAGCAGCAAAGATTCAATGAAAGTATGGAAAAGGACTCGCCTTGACATGGCTTTCTTTTATCAGTAACATACTGACATCAGAAAGCAATGTATGCCTCTATGGTACAGCATTCTCACTCTTTACCAAGAAGAGAAATAAGGCCGCCTCCCTGTATTTAGTGATGGAATTGATATCAAAATGTTCCAACCGCTACTTGTGGTCAAATTGGCAGGCCAGATAATGATAATAGCTGACATTCATACTGACACTTACTATGTCCTAGTCTCTGTTCTGAGCACTTACTATACTTTGAGCTTCAAAACAATTACAGGAAATGGGTGATATCACTATCTATTTTATGGATCAGAAAGGGAAGGGATAGAAAGATTAAGGAACTGGCATGGAGTCTAGAGCTAGCAGGTGGTGCAGGCAGTCTGTCCGCTGTGATCTTAAGGGGCTGCACAGTGAGAATGACCAAGTCCTCTCCCTCCTGCTGTCCCATGGCTGGAGGTCAGACCACAGCAAAGTGCAGTTGACAAAAGCGACCCTAGCAATTTTGAACGCACTTATACAGAGTAATACTTGCTAAAGTTTTGAGAGTCATGAACCTCTTTGAAATCTAATGAAATCTATATATTCATTAAACAGAAAACTTTACCCTGCAAATATATACGGTTATAGTTACAACTTCATTGAGTGCATGCTTCTGCCTAAAGTCCATGCACTGGGGGTTAAAAGAATACAGATTAAAAGCCCCTAAAGCTCTTGTGACAATTTAGTCACTTTCAATATGGCCTGAAACTAAGCAAATATTTGCCATTACATAGTTGAACCAAAAATTGATGAGTCATTTACAATCCCTTCCTTCTCTCCAACTTCACTTTGTAGAAATGTAACGATTCCCTATCCCTTTATATTTCAAGACACGTATAAGAAAGAGGATTTTTCTTGTGTACAGACAGGTAAAGATTTATTCCTGCTGATATTTTGTACAGAGGATTTCTTTACAAAATTGAGTTTTCATTGTACATTTGTTTCCTCAAGTGACAAACACCTGAGGAAAGACAACCAAAGATGAGGGCATCAGTGATTCTGAGAATTTAAATAAGGCCAGTGCCCCCCAAGGAAGGCAAAAGTAGAATCGGTTGTGTCAGCAACTCATACCAGCTCTGGTTTGGTGTGCTCTTCATTTTTATATCAATAACTAGAGGGATTTTTTAATGAAAAATTTGACATATAATTATACAAACGATCTACCAATGATAATTATACCTCATATTTACTGAGCATTTTCTATTTGCCAGGTACTTTTCTAGCGCTTTTTGTTTTTTCTTATGTACTCCTCCCATTAATCCTGAGAGGGGACATGACTATGATTCTCATTTTATAGATAAAATTGCCTCTTTTGTTAATAAACACCAGGACAAGAATTCCACCTGGGCTGCCTGACTCCAGAGCCCGAAGCCTATCTGAGTGCCCACGGCCACCCTCCAGATGAGAGTAACTTACTTGTTTTCCTGTATAGCGGTCAGGTGCCTAAGGCCAGCATTGTGTGCAGTGAGGTTCTGATACCTACTTTGATTTTTTAGACTGAAAAAGTGGGAGAGAACAGCTTGAGATCTCATCCAGGTCATTATCTGATGTCAGGTCTTGTGGAGAGACTTCCTGGGTATCCTATACCAGTCTATTCCACCCTGTTCCAGGCTCAGATAGTTAAAACAGTGGATCAAAATATACAACAAACACGTTTTTAAACTTTTATTACGGTAAGAAATACATTGCCATTAATCTTTCTCAAAATATTCCCCCTCACTTACGAGCACACTTGTCTCATTAGTCCTGCCACTTTCTGAAGTGTTTCTGGAAGTCCTCTTTCATGGCCTCATAAAGTGTAATAAAGAAACACATGGAATACTGCGGCTGAGTGATATTCAATAAAAAAGGAACTCGGGAAAGTATTACACTGTGGCCCCGTCCACCTCATTCACTGGATCTGGCACCATGTGACTTCTGGTTCTTCCCCAAAGTCAAAATGACCATGACAAGTAAATGCTTTGAACCAGTTTGGAGCATGAAGGCAGCCATGGCAGCCCAACTAAAGACATTTGCAAAAGAAGGCTTCCCGAACTGCTTGAGAGCGTGGCAAGAACCACGGGATGAGTGTATTTGAAACAAGGAGTTTGAGGGAGCGTTAATGACAATGTCTTGTACAGTAATACATTTTGTTAAAAAAATTGAATATTCACTGTATGTTTTGATCACTTATTACAGGTCCTTTTTATTCTCACTCATTGCTCAGCAAACTTGATTACTTAAGCTTTGTTCCAGTACACAGATTTGCCCAGACTCATCGGGATCTTGCTCAGGAGCACTGACCTTTCCCTGCGTCTGTAACAATTTCTTCTCTGGATTGGCTGGCTGTGCTGGAGTACCATCTTTTTAGCAATGCAAATCCTTCACCTTGCTGCCTCTTCATGGTCACTTTTGCCCTTCCTGGGCTTCTATTTCCTGGCCAGCTGAGCCTGTGATCCCCAGGTTGTGGTGATCAGAAGGAATAAATTTTTATGCTCACTTTTCCAGGAAGAGGAAATTCCCGATTAGGGTCTGAGCTGAAGCAGCTCTTCCTGTATTGCAATCTTTTGTGTGTTTTCATTAACTATTCCGGGTCATCACACAAGCAGCGGAGGTGGTTAGCACTATTCATTCATTCATTCATGACACATTTATCGAGCATCTATTTATGTTCCAGGCACTGTGTTGAGTGCTGGGGTTGCCATGGTGACTAAGATAAAACTTGTTCCGGCTTTCATAGTTTAGTGTTGTGGAATGAATCAGACATATGAAGAGGAAATTGCAATACAATTTGATAATGATTCTAAGGCAATAACAAGTATTTTGAAAGCACATGAGCAGGGCATCTACTCCAAATTTGAAGGACTAGGGCAGACATCTGGGTCCTGAAAGATGACTATAAGAAATTAGGCAGATGGAGAGGCTGGTGGTTGTGTAGTTAGAAAAAAGTGTTCTAGAAAGAAGGGTTAGCAAATTCAAAGACCTATAGGCAGAGAAAACATGAAGAGCTTGAATAGTCACAAGTAGCTCAAGACACCTAAGGCAGAGTTTGAAGTCACATGTGAATAGAACGGAAGCCAGAGGAGCTGAGCAGGGCTGGAGATACGATGGGTGTCTGTCTTGTAATCTCTTTTGATGCCACGTAGACACCAGTTGCTTTCACAAGCTTGGGTATTTAGTGGCAGAGGTTGGAGCTGAGAAGTCACATGTGTTATCTCGCTACAAGTTGCAGGTGTTAAGTGATCTCAGAGACCTTTGTCTGTACCATCCGGGGGCCGCAAGCAGCCAAGGATCTTCCTCCCTAAGGTAGTGTCCTTTGTGGCTCAAGACATGCTGGGATCTTCCTTCTGCTACTGCCAGAATTTTCTCCACCCCCAAACTGGTGTACTTCATCAGTGTCCTCTCTGCTGCTGCGGCTACCACTTTCACATTCAGGCGCGACATGGGTCCCTGATGCTTGGACCTCACTGTGCCACCAGATACCTGGAGCTGAGCCAGGCCTTTCATATTCACCAGCCACCCTACAGGCAGAGGTGTGGCTGTGGCCATGAGCCTCAGAGACATTAACTCACTTGCCACAAGCCACCAACCTATAAGTGACAAGGCAGAATTTGGACTTAGTCTGATTCTGAAGCCACTGCAACCCTGAATTCACACACTTCAAGCCCTAGTATACTTAAAATGGCCTATAATAGTATGCAGCTGTACCCTCATACTTTGCAATAGCCTCTCATCAACATCACCAAAGAAATAGCAGTCATTTCTTGTGTTGACTAGTATTTTTCAATTCCCCTCAGAGGTGACCATGCTCAAACAGCCCTTGGTATAGCTGAGCAGCCTCAGTATGATTTGCAGGTGAGATTCCTTGTCTCACTTCCCATGCTCTCTCTGTCTGCTGTTTTTGATTTACTTTCATTTTTGTTATCTTCTTTCATTACCATTTTAATGTTCAATTTCCACGCTAAATAAGATAATGGTTTTTGTCCTTTTGCTCTCTCTTGGGTGTTCTCAAACACTAATAAAATCCAGTCACAAATCTTGTGGATTTGCTGGGAGAGATGGATGTGTCCATGGGCTTAGACTTCAATTTCAAAAAACAATTCTAATAAACCAATCAGCAGGCTCTTACATGTTATCTCTTCATTAAAAGCAGAGTTCTCCTTGCAGTGAGATGGCCGGTTCTACTCTACTAGAAGTAATCTGGACCCCATTACCAATAACTCTTCTTCCTGTTAACAAACAGAAAAAGCAATTTTAAAATTCTTTCTATTGATTAATAGGCACTTTCTTTAGAATATCACTTTCTACATAAAAGAACACAGAATTATTTCCAGATAACATATTTGAGAAATTTTATAGAAGGAAGGCAATTTATATAGTGGCCATTCTATAACTTGGACTCAATGGACTTGAATGTGAATCCTAACTCTGTCCTTTACTAGCTATGTAAATTAGGGAAAGTCCTTTGGTCTCTTTGAACCTCAGTTTTTCTCTTTTGTTAAGTGAGAATAAAGTGCAATGAGCAGTTACAGAATTAGATTGGCAGGAATTAACATGACAGTGTATGTTAGTGTAGCTCATCCTGGAGATTCTCTTATTACTGTGTATTATTGTTATTATGAAAGTCATCCACATGTCTATCTTTAGGGCAGTCTACTATGTTTCATTTGCTTCTTTGGATTTTCTGTTTTCTATACAAGTTTCCATTCTTCAGAGGTAGGATGTGATATTGCTTTCGTATACTTTGGGTCTCGTCTTTTGTATGATATGTGTAGTAAAATGAAAGGTTAAAGGAATTTTGGTTGGCCTTTTCCTTTCATTTAGCCTTCTTTTATAAGACGATTCTGTTTTTGTTACAGAATGATGAAGTGGAGTTTGTCCGAACTGGCTATGGGAAGGATATGGTAAAAGTTCTCCATGTTCAACGAGATGGAAAATACCATAGCATTAAAGAAGTGACAACTTCAGTGCAACTTACCCTGGGTTCCAAAAAAGATTACCTGCATGGAGATAATTCAGATATCATCCCTACAGACACCATCAAGAACACAGTGCATGTCTTGGCAAAGTTCAAAGGGGTATGCATCATTTTTCTTAGATGCTGCCTATCTTGATGCAGAATTCACTATAAGATAGCATGAGCTTTATGCTTACTTATTTTAAGGTCATATTACCTTTTAACTTGCTTAAGCTATTTTAAAAATTTCTGTTCTGTCCTCAAATTCTCAAGCTTGCAGAAAAAGCTTTCTTTTTTTTTTAAACACTCATATTTTTAGACTTCTTTCTTCAGTCTTTTGGGCCAAGAATACTATTGGACAAATTAGGGTGTTCTTGCTAATTAGGATGATAAGCAAATTAACATTCTGAAAGATTTTGGAATAAAACATAACATGTATGTCACGTATTTCTTTGAATTCTATTACTTATTTTTATGTTAGAATGATGTGTATTAGTAGTAGAAAATACCATTTTCTTTCTGTTGTCACTGCAGAAGAAAATCTTGAGTATCAGATACAATTCTTTTTATTTTTGAACTTAATTTGTCCAAATTTTAATACCTTCCTAACCTCTTCAACTTCTTTGCTGCTTACAGTCCATATGTGGTGTTTAATTGATATTTCATGAGCGACTTATATCCAATAGAACCTGATTTTTTAGTATTTTTTAAAATTTTTATTTTATAGGGAGTAAAACAGAACAATAAAGCTAAATAAATCAGTGATAAGACAGTAGGAAATCTATAATAGTTACTATACTGCATATTGTTATCCTCTAAATAGTTGCTCAGACTACTGACTTTAGGCTTGCAATATCAATCAAACAGTACAGTTTCTTGACTTTTTAGCATTTTGACTTCTTTTTTTTTTTTTTTTTAGTGAGTAGAATTCTGGGTCAATCAAAGTAATAGCTGACTTTTTTTTTTTTTTGCAAAGAATTCTAAACAGGCAAGATATGGAAAACTCATTCTTAAAAACATGAAATCCAGATTCATAATTTAGTAAATGAACAAACTAATTGTAGTGCAGTTTCTTCAAGGACTATTTCTACCTTGAATTTTTCTCTTTGTCAGTCCGAACAGTCCAGCAAACAAATAGGGTTATAGAAAAATAAAGTGATTTCTTCAAAAAAACTAGTTAAACATAGGCCTGTATTATGATACATAAGAGGGCCAAGTACCACAGTTTATTTCCTATTATTTCCTGTTTTGTGTGAGGTGTTGAAGAAAAGTGAGGGTATAACTGAATGTTAAAAGCAATTTAAATTCATTCATTACAGATAGAATGATCATATAATTTCTTACCCAAATCAAGATATGTTTGAGTGTAAAGTAGTGTAATTTTAATAATTATTCTGGGACAATAGTGTAAAACAGGAGTATGTCGGGGAATCCTGTACAAATAGTCCACCTGAATTATAGGCAAAGCCTTTATTAATTTGTGGACTGTGCTACGGTCTTAAAGTATTGTCTAGAATTCTTTTAATTAATTAAGTTTATTAGTACATTTTAGGTGCACATAATCACATTTTTTATAGGGAATTTGTACTTGCACATGATATAACTTGATTCTTTTTTTTTTATTTCCCTACTCTCCCTTCAATCCCTCTTTCCCTTTTTATTTACAAAAACTTTATTTCCATTTTTTCATTCTTTTCTCATCATTTTTTAATTTAATGTGGAAAATCTGTGAGAAAGCGGAAAGCTGCTTTCTGGGAGTGAAGAGCCATGGATAATCAATAAAAGGTCGGCACACAAAGCAAGAATGGTGGCTTGGGGGTGCCAAGGATTTAGCTCAGGGGCAAAGCTCCTCCCTGGCAAGCTCAATGTCCTGAGTTTGATTCCTGGTACAAAACAAAACAGAGTGGTGGTTTGGCTCTTCATTTACATTTCCCTTGGGAAACTAGGAGGCCAGTTTGCAAAGCTCCTAAAGACCCCAGAGTGCTATGGAGTGTATGATTGTTGATGTAGATTATGATTAAGGTCACTGAGAGAAGAATCTGAGTGCTACTTTGTGCTCATCCACTTATACATCCTCTCTTGTAAAACACATTTCTTTAAAAAAAAAACACAAAAAACAAGGTAGTCTTATGTGGTGATGGCAATCTATGAATTAAGTTTGGGAGCTCTCATGGAAAACTGGGATGAGCTGTGATAAGGACCAATGTATCTTTTGAAATTCTTTCCAGTTCTATGCTTCTCTCATTCCGGAGAAAGAGAGGGGAGAGAGAGAGAGAGAGAGAGAGAGAGAGAGAGAGAGAGAGAGAGAAACCTGAATATTTAAAAATTATTTTCAAGTGGGTCAAGTATTTCTAATCACTATTGTTTCATTTCTTTTGCAGATTAAAAGCATAGAAACCTTTGCTTTGAACATATGTCAGTATTTCCTTTCTTCTTTTTGCCATGTCACCCGAGCTCATGTCTACATTGAGGAAGTCCCTTGGAAGCGTTTTGAGAAGGTTATTTCATTTGTGCTACCAGTTTGATTAAAGAATTGGCTTCATGGCATATGCTGAAATTTACTGGAGAAAAATTTTCCCCTCCTTTTCAGAATGGAGCTAAACATGTTCATGCATTCATTCACACTCCCGCTGGAACACACTTCTCTGAGGTGGAGCAGATGAGGAGTGGTAAGAAACTATTTTTCATGCTTTGATTCTTCAAAAGCTATTTCAGTTTTCCTCCTAAACAACTTTGTTTATTAACGTGGAGAAAAACTACAGAGAGTTTTTCATGCTTTTAAATCTGAGATGGGTTAATGAACATTGTGAGTTTGGATTGTATTTTAAAATTTGTCTACTTTTTGCTCAAAAATAAAAAAAATGAAACATTTCACTTTGTAACTGAATCTGAAAGTTAAATGGAGTAGATCACTTTCATTATCAAATTTTGTGGCGAGGCAGGAAAAAAAGTCCCAGGTTGACAAGAACCCAGATCTCTGAAATTTCTGGCCAATATATATTTGTACAACATCATTACTTTATTAATCTTTATAGGAAATATTTACTAAACAGCGATTATTTTATGATAAGCTACCGATACTAATATAATTTCTATAAAGTGAATTTCTTTTAAAATAGTAATAACAATTATATAATTCTACTTACCAAGAAATTTAAAAATTAAGTATGAGACATTATTGCAATACAGACTTTATTAAATTACATTAATAATTACATTAGTGCCATATAGGTCTTATTGGTAATTAAACTGAAGAAGCATTAAAATTTCAGAAGCTTGTATTCCTCTGTTTCTATGAGATTGTTAGTGTAGAACTCAATAATTTATTAAGACTAACCTAGAAGCCTTTTAAGAACAATAGAATCAAAGACTATAGAAACATCTTTATTTTAACAAAAAGTAAGCCTTAATGACCATTATCAATTGAGAGTGTGGGCACTAGACAGTTTTCCTTTTCTCTTTCCTCCCCTTTCCTTTTTGCCTTTGCTTTATTTTTTTCTCTAACTTTCTTCAGAAAGAATTTGAAGTGACATCTAATAGATGTCAGGAGTACTGCAACATTCATAAAATATAAGGTTCCTTCTCATTCTGAGTTCTATTGGAAGGCATCCTTGTTCTCCTTAGAAAGTTGAGATATCATTTAATATTTGTTATTACCTGTATTATGTCTAGATATGGATAGGGCCTTTTCAGTATTTGAGTGACAGTTATAAAATTATCAGCATATAAAAAAACTTACCAGTTGCATTAAATTGAAAAGGTGATTTTTATCTTCTAAATGTATAGTCATGTGATACTACTCTCTAAGATGCTAGTTAAAACAAAATTGCTTTCCCTCCTTTCCTCTTTGTTTCCTTCCTTCCATCTGTGTCCTTCCTTCTTCCTTCCTTCCTCCCTTCCATCTCACCTTAGACTCATGACTTTGGAGGAGAAAGAATAATTTCCTGACTCTTAGGCCAGTGTTTTCGTACCTAAACCACACTGACCATTCTCATAAAATTAGAAACTCTAAATCAGCTCTAACTGAAATAAAGGGCAAGCCACATATGTAATTTTATTTTATTTATTTTTTTCACTTATGTAATTTTAAAGTCTTCTGATAGCAACATTCAAAAAGCAAAAAGAGGTTAGGAAAATAAATTTCAGTAATATATTTCATTTAATCCAATATAGCCAAAATATTTCTTTACATAATAAATGTAAGAAAAGATTTTACACTCTTTTTAAAAAAAGTGAATCTTTGAAGTTCCATGTGTATTGTATATTTACAGTGCATTTTAAGTCATGCTAGCCATCTTTCATGCGCTTCCCAGCCTCAGGGGCCTAGTGGCTACCGTGGTGATAGCATAGCTCTCAGTTGGCTTTCGGTGATGTTCAGGATGCTTAGCACATTCTTCCACTTTCAATTATGTGAAATAATAGTATGAGCTAGAATTAGAGTTTAAGGGAGCTGATTTTTAAAAAAGGCATTTATGAAAAGTGCTTGTGCCATTTGCTCATATATTATTCATCAAACAATTAGATTTTGAGGACTTATGTACATGAGGGACTATAGGTAAAGAGATGAACAAGACCTTCCTAGTGAATTGGCAATAGAGCTCCGTCTCATAAGAAACAGACCTATAGTCAGATTCTTTGCAATTAGAAGGGCTAAAGACCACAGTGCTGGGAGTAAAGGTAGGCTAAGGGAACAAATAAGTACAAAAACTAAGGCTTTCCAGGGAAGTCTGAAAGGCTTGATAGGGGACAGGAAATATTTCAAGTTACTTTTAAAAAATAATTCAGAATATGCTGGGCATAGGCAGGGGTAGGGAGACTACAAGCAAAGGTAACAGCACACCTATGGGGAAGATTTATGCAGGAATGGAAGAGGGGAACTAAAATATTTTGAGTACCTGTATTATGCTGAGCACCATGATGAAAAAGTATTTATTTGATTGTTGAAAGACAAAAATTTGAAGAATAGGTACAAATTCACTGGGTCTGATTCCCAGAATGTAAGAGGTAGAGATAAGGCTCTACTCTGAAGGACTTCAAGTGCTATGCTAACAAGTTTAAGGAAATTCGAAGGCAATTTTGTATGGTGGTTAAGCCCAGGAGCCTTGAGGTCAGAAGGAACTGCATGACCTCTACTACTTTACTTTATGACCAGGAGTGAATGCCCACCTGAGGAGGCAAGGGCCAGATTTATGTTACTAAAGCACTTAGCACAGAATCTGCCATGTAGGGGCTACTCCTTAAATAGTGGCCAGAATAAACACATAGTATGACAATGAAGAATCACAGATCTTTCAATGGACAAGTGAGTGAGCATGTGTGTGTTTTTGTTCATCCAAAATCCTAACCAGTGTGTGCTGAGCAGGCTGGAGACACAGGCAGTAATGAGAAAGGTGGAGGCTTGTAGAAACGATGAAGTGTTGTGCGCTGAACTACAACAGCAGCATCAGAGATGGAAGTTGTCGGCAGGCCTTCCATGAGGCATTTGTGAAGTGTAAACAGCAGGTCTCAGTGGCTGACTGGGGTGGGATGTTGGAGGGAAGGAAGAGTTAGAATTGGTCCTGAAGTGAGAGGCCTGGGGAATTGGCTAAAGAGAATACACACGAAGAGTATTGATTTTGAGAGAAGCTGGTAAGTTTTGGAATAGGGGACTGTGATGGATTTGGGGAGCATTAACAGATCAACAGTAGGTGAAGTCACAGAAAAGGAAAACAGTTCAGAAAAATGTACAAAGTGAGAAGGGGAAATATAGAGAGAGCTGGGAAAGTTTCCTTAGTTTGAGGGTAGGACAGTCTTAAGAATGAGATGGAAGAGTGGTCAGAGAGATAGAAGGAGAGCAGGAGCAGTGATGTCATGAAAATAGAACAAAAATAGGTTTTAAGAAATGAGAAATAGTTACGGAGGCAACTAATAAGTCACAACAAATAGGTCTGTATATAATAGGTTACACAAGAAGTTTCTTCTTCTTATAAAATTTCAGTGTTTGTGTTTGTGTGTGTGCGCGCACGCATGTGTGTGGAGGGGCAGTATTCTGCTTCATAAAGTTATTCAGAAACCAAGGTTAATGGCAACCTTGTATTTTTAATCTTTACTTAGATTTCCACACCAGATAGTGAGGTGAGGTAAAGCGGGTGGAGGAGAAAAGGAGGGGCAGAACTCCTCAAGCATGAACACCAGGCCAGAGAACAGCAGCAGTGTGTTGGAGAGAATCACATAGCCACTCCCAACTGCAGGAGAGGCAGCAAGATACAGTCTAGCTGGGCACCTGGAAAGAAGAAATAGTTTAAATCTCTGCCACAAGAAGATTAAGAAGCTCGGGTTAAAAAACAGTGGAAAAGAAATTATATTTGTCAATTAGGCATCACTGATGACTTTCACAAAAATATGCTTAGCAGAGCCATGGAGGTGAAAGTGAAAAGGCCAAGCGCAGCGCTGTGATAATCATACAAAGAGGACAGGCTTCCCTTTACACTCGAGTTCTCTCCAGGAATTACAGGGAGTTAGTATCAACCTAAACTGCAACCTCCAATCACCTGGAGGCTGCAGACAAGGAAAAGTAGCCATTATGATCAGGGTAAGGCTTTTCCTTTCTGCGAGGAGCTTCAAAGCTTCAGGGTACTGAGATCATCATGGCGGTGTTCCCAGAAACTCCAGCTTGTTGCATCTAGAGCCCAGCCCCCCTCGGAAATCATGCAGAGTTGGCAGGGACCAGGGTAGGGGAAGGGACATCTGTTGCCTTAACTATATGCAGGTATGTGTGTGTTCAGGCACAAGAATGTGTGTATCTTTCAGGTTTGTGTATACAGAGATATTTATATTCTGTCTCTCTCTGGAAAATAGAGATATGTGCTCTTTTGGTAGCAAAGTTACTTCTTAATTTTTTTTATTTTCTAAGATCTAAAACTGTAGAAGTTGTGACATGAATCAAAGTTATAATCATTGTGATAAGAAATGCCTTTGTGCAGGATTAATTGAAGAAAATAATAATTGTGTTACACACACACACATACCAATTCAAATGATGAAAGTTGTTGCAAATCCCTCAGTAGTGAGTAGTGTCTTTGTTTAGGCCTGGCTAGGATGATGAGAATTCTTCCCCCTCAAACACATATACCTAATCATGTATGCAGTCATTCAATTCCCAAAAGGAACTCTTCACAGTAGAATGTGTGACTGGGTTCCTCCCGATCGGCTGGGCTCATGCCTATTTATCATCTGGACACACAGTTAGGCATAGCCTACTGAATTTCAGGCAGCAGGTTGGCCCTGGGGAAATGTTCTGAACCTCACATTACATTATTTCTTCCTTTGGATCTTTCAAAGCTTTACCATTGACCTGTACTTTTTGGTGTTTCAAAGTCCCCTGGTTCCTTGATTGAATCTTGAAGAAAGACATTTGTTTGCCCAAAAGACTGTCCGTTAGCCTGTGACTGCCCAAACCTGGAGAGAACTAGGCTCTGATACGTAATACTGGCTGATGGTTCAGTTGTTGCATGAGACCTGGGTTTTCTAGCTCTTCCTCTCATGTGTCTCTACTGCGCTAAAGCTGAACCAAGCCTTGACGTCACTGAGATGGTTGAGTCACTAACTTGAAATAAATCAGCCCCCAAATCTCTGTACTACTTGAATTAAAATTCATAATTCTTTTAGCATCAAATTTGTCCCATTCTGACACTAATTATAAAAATTCAGCTAAAGCATTGCTAGACAGAGACATGAAAGATGGCAATACTGTCTGCAGGTTGTGAAAACAAACCCCCACCCATTGGTGGATGGGAAAACTGGTGGTGGTTTCAGGAAGGACACGAATGAAGTCCAAGTTTAGGAGGCAAAGAGATTGAAAGGGGTGACAAGTAAGGCAGATGGAACAGGTGAGGTACGGGGCAGGGACCCAGGGCAGAGATGGCCACTGCCAACAAAACCACTCAGGTCCTTTTGCTACCAATACTAAAGCTCTTTGGTTCCTCCATAGGAGGAGTTCTTGGCAAACACAAGGTCTTTTGAAATCACCTTGATCATCACCTCGCTACACAAAAGCCCAGTCAGCTCCCTTCGACCTGGGTGATGTCATCCCTCTGCATGCAAAGTTGCCCACAGGGAGCTTTTGCTCTCCCTGTGGGAGCTAGATGGACTCTCAGAGGCAAATGAAAGTTAATTGAGCTTCACTTTTTTCTAGCACTTTACAAGCTTGCTATTTTCTAGTAGAATGATTTAATATAGTTTTAAAATATCCTCCTTTTAGCTATTTGTGTCCTTTTTGGAGGTGTTAAATGTGGAAGCAATTATCCTCCTCATGACAGGACTTTTTTCTTGGCTCAGTAAAGCTTTGTGCTGTGTGACACCTGTTGCGTAGGTAAGGAATTGGGCTTATTTTGTATTAACTCACAGTGAGTTTCTTTCCCTTAGAGAGCCAAAGGGTGGATGTATGCTTCTTGGAGAGAAAAACCACAATCTGTTAAGTGTGTGGGAGGATAATAAAAGCTAGAAAAAATTATGTTCTAGCGAAGAAAAATGTGAAAATTCTTCCTTTTGCATTACTCTATAACTGCGGCAAAACAGGAAAAAAAAAAGCTGATTAAGTGGTTTCATGGGAAGTAACCTAAAAAAGGGCAGTCTTCTTGGTTGAATTACTTCGTTAGTCTAAATTTGCATCTTTTTTTAGAGTGTGTGAGGCATCATATTTTTAGTTGATGGCCCCACGAATCTGAAAGCCTCAGGTTCCTATCAGTGTTCCAAAAGCTGGGGCACTGCCAACAGAGGAGGTAAAATAAGCTCTATGATTTCATCCAGTATGTCCAGTGTGTGCCAAAAACTCTTTGAGCATTCAGAAAGAATCATTTTTTTGTTGTTGTTGTTGTTCATGGAATGATGACAGCACCAAAGTAGATGGTTTGTGCTATGCCAAAACTGTGGCAATTGTTAATTGTCTTCGGGAACATGAGACGTTTTCTTCCGTGGGAAACTGACGTGAAAACACATTAAAAACACAATGGATTTCTCTACTTTCAGACTAGTGAGAAAGTAGATGATTTCAAAGTGACCAATCAGGACCGACACTCTCTAGAACTCAATAACTCTCATCTCAGGGCTGGTGGTGGACAGGATAGCACAGGAGAAGGAGTTTTCAGAACCCAGTGAGCCTCTGGGAAAAATTTATAGGTGGTTAGAGCTGGTAGGGCAAAGTTAATTATGGCAAAATCATCATAATGACTTTTATAGAGCATTTCCTGTGTGGCAGCCATTCTAAATCCTTCATGTACATTATTTTGGATACGTATTAAGTCCAGGAAACAGGTATAATGTTCTCTCCATTTTACAGATGGGAAAATCAAGGTAGAAAGAGGGTAAATCATTTTCCCAGGGGAATAGTGCTTATAAAATGGGAGATTGAGGAGACAAGAAGAGCACCAGGATTTGAAGTTAGGGAAACCCAAAACTGTGGATTCAATTACCACGCAACACTATGTTCAGAAATCCTTATAGGAGCGACATGTTTGTCTAGTTTACACAGATGCTGGCGATCCAGACCAGATGAGGTGGAAAACATGGAAAAGGTAGACTTTACCTTTGGTTCTGTTTCAGCTTTTTGTCCCCCTTCAACAGTTTCTGCTACTTGTTTTAGCTGTCCTTCCAACAGCAAATCCATGTTTTATTTCTGGAAGTTTTTTTTCCCCTAGGAGGGATTACTGTTGAAGATAGATTACATTAGTTTAAAAAGTCTAGAGGTAATCTTTGATTTTATTATGAAACATTTAAGAAACAAAAGTTTCCAAGATTCACGAGGGCCATTTCTAAAAGTGATACTTCAATCTGCATTTCAGACCAACAGCGATGGTATTTTCAGGCTGGAGTCGCTTTATGAGGCCCTCAAAGTACACTGTGGAATGAGAAGTGGCAAACTTCTCGTCTCCTGGAAAGGCCTCTTACAGCACAGAAATGGAGGAAGAGAGTTAAAGGAAGGAGAAAACATTGCACAGATGGAGAGTGATCTAAAAAGAGGGCAGAAAAGCATGGAATCTCATAATGTGGTGCTGAATTTAGACTCCACCTCTTCCAGCCCCTAGTCATGTGACTATGGGCAGCTGAATAAAAAAGCACCTGCATAAAAATACCTACTTTCTAGATGTCTGTGGGTTAAGTAAGAGAAAAACTGAAAAAAGCAGCAACCAAAGGCTACCTGTGGACAGGAGGCTCTCAGGTAGTGATACCCTCTCCTCTTATCCTGCCACATTGCGTAGGAGAGGCAGAAGGGACCAGGAAGTGAAAAAGTTAAAGTTGATGTAGGTGAACTGTCTAGAAGAGACTAAGTTGTGAGATTCTTATTCCTAGACACGAATCAATCTTGTTGTACTTGTTCATTTAACACCTACCTATTGATTGCTTCTGTAATTTTCTTGAGTTTGAGACTTAAGACTCACTTCATTTAAAATACTGATTTTGTAGGACCATGTCTTTGTGCATTTAGAATCTGGTGAATTCAGCCAACTGAAGGCTTTAAAGCATTGTTGGCCATCTTTCTCTTGATCTTTCTTCAGCTACAGCTCCCAATGAGAACTACAGAAAGTTAAGCAAATATCATTGGGTGTTACACCATGTTATCCTGGAACACATTGCACAAGGCATTTTATTTAATTAGAAAATATTTAATCAGCAAATCTTCCACTAATCCTTGGCTATTGCTGTCTCTGGTAGGTGTACATATGTAGTACTGAAAATATCAAAATACTGTATAGTCATTATTTAACTAGTTCTGAAACTCCATAGCTCCTGAATGAATTATAGCAGCATAGGTGATATAAAAACCACATAGGTGATATAAACCATTGAATTTCTTGATATTTATTTTTTATTGGTACATATTTGTAGTACATAGTGTTTACACACCTTGTGCGAAGTTAGGACATATACATGGTACATCTTAATTTCTCTGTTTATCCCCTCTCCCTTCCCTCCCTCCCCCTTTCCCTCCATCTCTTGATTCCCTTCTTATTTGAAAAAGATCTCCCTGTTTCCTTTTTTGTTTTATTTTGCTCTGTATTTATGTTTTGAGTTTCTTGTATTGGAGAAAAGATGCAGTATTTAAGGTGATTTTTAAAGAGGTTTTTTGAATTTTGATTAAAGGTCGTGAGTTACATTCTTTTGCCTTGACCCAAAACATGCATATATGAACTTGATGTGAAACCCGAAAACTCTGGCCCTTAATTTTTAGACTAGATAGACCAAAGAAGAATAGATACTTGTTAGGATCAACTTACAGGCTGAAAAGAGGTGGCCTTAATAATCCTGCCATGACACTTCACTGTTAAGGTTTGCCAAGTGCTCCCTGAATGTCCCAGCCTATGCATACCAATAAGATTATGATAATGTTCGCTCCTGATTCTTCCTAGACTTCTTGCCATTAAACTACTAGGGTTAGCCACCCAAACTTTTCCATCTCTGCCAGCCTCAAAGGGCCATTCTGTGCATGCTCAGGAAAGTGTTTGAACCCAATGGGGACAATTTCTGCCTCCTTGCTTCACACTTCTTTTGCTATTTCAGTGGCCACTTCCTGGGAAAAATGCTGCTTTCCCTGGAGTACTATATCCTCAGATTTGCCAGTGTGTCATTTGGTGCTATGTTCTCTTTAGGTTCCACTACACTACTAGAGCTATGGTGTATGTTCTATATGGAAAGAGAGAACCCTGCCCTCCCTAACTCTGTCCCCCACCACCCTGAGCTAGCACTGCTTATGCACAAGCAAGACATCTTTTCAGATTATGCTTGTCACCACTCACCTGACCCATTACCTTATGTTATAGTTATGTTCCTATGGCCCCACCATTTTTCATATAATCATGACATGTACATGGCTGAGTCTGGCGTTTGTGATTGGTTTGTTGTGTAGTGCTGGGATTGGCGATGTGAGTGCTGCACCCGCCCAGGTGTGGAGTCGACATACAGTGTAAGGCCGGGAAGAAGGCGTGTCTTCCCTCTCTTGCAGATTGGTGCTTTGTTGTTTTACAATGGCTGCCATGAATGGCTTGCCCTCAGCAACCACCCTGCCTTGCAGCCAGCTGAGTATGGACTGGAACCTCCAAGAACTATAAGAAATAAACTTTTCCTTCCCTAATTTTGGGCATCAGGTATTTTGTATCAACAAGAAGAGAAAAGTAACTAAGACACCTTATGAGGTGGCAGTTGAGACAGGAGGTGAGCTATCTCATCCCTTCCTTTGTTCTCAACTCTCCTCCAGGTACCTATAAACCAACTTCTGCCCCAAAACCAAAGTCTTCTTTTTCAGCCCCAAAACAAAAGTTTTTTTATGGATATCAATTTAAGCAGATGCATGGCTATAAGTCACCAGCTGTCTTTATTAGTTTGTATAGGTTCAGCCAGGCCCATGCTGCTACCCATTCATGAAGTTGTGAGGTCATAACCACAGGGCACTGAGACATCATTAGGGCCTAGTAGTGACTGCAGTCATTGGCTGCTGTAGGTGACAAACATGAAGACTACCGCAATAAAGGGATCATGGCATCAGAGAACTGATTTTGAGGGGCTTTTAAACTGATTTCTACATGATTTTCAGTTGAATGATATATAACTTAAAAGATATAGGGTAATTTGCTCAAGAAGACACCCCTGCATGGGACTGAGAGGGAGTTATTCATTTCTGTAGACTTCAACATGACAGTTTGTTCTTGGAATCTTCAGTTTTCTTAAACAGGAGAGGGCAGGGACTCAGGAAGACCGATTTTCCAGACAGAAGGAAAAGCTGGGCCTTGTGGTGCACATCTGTAATCCCAGCACTCTGAGAGGAAGGGGTAGAAGGATCACGAGTGCAAGCCTAGCCTGGGAAATTTAGCAACTTAGTAAGACTCTGTCTCAGAATTTAAAAAATAAATAAAAATTAAAAAGGGCTTGGAATGTAGCTAAGTGCAATGCCCTGGCTTCAATCCCAGTACGTCAAACAACAAAAACAAAACAGACATAAGGAAACACATGCCATCCTCCTCATTCAGACTTTAGAGGAGACATGGAGACAGAAAACGGCAGAGGTATGGTCCTTCACACAGTGTGCCATGTTTTAATGGTCAGAATCCTCAGTGCCAGGTATCAGGAGGAAGAAACAGTTTTGCTTATGGCCCATCCTTTCCTGTCTTTCTATTTAACACAGAATCTCCAGTCATTCATTCTGGAATCAAAGACCTCAAGATTTTGAAAACAACCCAGTCTGGATTTGAAGGATTCATTAAGGACCAGTTCACTACCCTCCCTGAAGTGAAAGACCGGTGCTTTGCTACCCAAGTGTACTGCAAGTGGCGCTATCACCAGAGCAGAGATGTGGATTTTGAAGCTACTTGGTATGATGAGTGGTAGGACTTGGCACTGGGCTGAGGAGTGTTTGCTTTCTTCCCAAGGTCCCAAAGTTCATGGAATCTTAGATTCCAAAAGGGAAACTTAGAAGTCATTCAACTCTACTTCCTCACTGGTCAGAAATCCCTCCTGTATCTTAACTTATGAAATCAATGGTTCTCAGACATAAATACACATCAGAATGACCTGGGGGGTTGTTAAAATGCGGATCACTAAGCCACCCCCAGAGTCTGATTCTGTGGGTGAGGGGAGTCTAGTAATTTGCATTTGTAACCAGCTCCTGAGTACTGCTGCCGTAAGACTTCGAAGACATTTTAAGTAGTACTGGTCAAATGAAGTGAATATCTAGCCTTAAGTACTTCACAATGAGGCAGAGATGGCTAACTAGGGTGACCACACCACCTCAGTTTGCCAGGAACTTTCCTGGTTTTAACATTGAAATTCCCGTGTTTCAGGAGACCTTTTGATTCCAGGCAAACTGGGACAATTGGTCACACTAAACTAAAAAAAAAAAACAAAAATCATATGTATAGAAGTATTTTGTAAGTGACAAATGTTTTAAAATGTACAGGTATGATTATTGTTATAAAATCTTTGACAAGGAATAATTAGGCTTCTGAACTCTCAGAGCTTGCCTTTTGACTAGGTATCTTATTCCTTCAGCAAAGCTCTAATCGTCAGACGTTTCTAGCCTATGAAAAGCTAGAATCGGCTCCTCCTCCTCATGTAGCTTCCTTCCACTGAGTAGTTTTTCTCCATTCTTTTTGTTACATGATAGGTTTTTAAATACTTGGAGAGAATCTCACCTGAGTTCCCTTTTTCCTTTTTTCTTTCAAGTTCTCCCCCTAAGCAGCAGGCATCTGCTGTACTTATGTTGAGCATGAGGTTGGATATGCCAGAGTCGGGGTGGTGCTCCCAGTCTCCCACGAAAGACAGCAACTCATGGGAGATCATAGATCTTTGCAGCTCAGATTCAGCTCTATGTTGGGGATATTAATATGGTTCTCACTTCAGCTGTATTGAGAATTCAATGACACAGTCAAAAAATGCTTAGCACAGAATCTGGACACAGAGTAAAATTCCCAAGGTAGCAGCAGCTCAAGGGAACGTCTAGCCGTCAGAGGGCTAGACGTTTGGGATTCTTTTCCATAGGTTTCTCAAATATGGAAGATTTACCCTGAAATGTCCATTGGGCACTGGTACCCATCTATGAAGACAGGTCAGTGATGTTCCACGTTTGTTGAGTGTATGCCTGTATGCATATACGCGCGCGTGTGTGTGTGTGTGTGTAGAGAAATGGGAGGTAACTTTTTTTTTTTACATTATAGGATAATAATCTCTTCTAAAATAATGACTTTTTTTCTGAGGAGCAGAAATGTCACTATGTTTTAGCTTTATAATGCATGACTGAAACACCACTTTATGAGAATCTTTAACTTTCTTTTCTGTGCTTTAGGAACACTGTTCGAGACATTATCCTGGAAAAATTTGCTGGGCCCTATGACAAAGGCGAGTACTCACCCTCTGTCCAGAAGACCCTCTATGACATACAGGTGCTCTCTCTGAGGCAGGTTCCTGAGGTACGTTTAGCTGCTTGGCATTCTGAAGACTGGGAGAACTTGTGTCTCCTGTCAGCTCTGAGAAAAAGTTGCGAGTTAAAATAAGAAAGTGGAAGACACATGAAAAATGACATCTGTTGTTGTTCAAAAGCTTGTTATAGCAAGTGAGAAGAGAGCAAAAATTGGAAAAAATCTGTCCAACCTAAAAACACAGGCCACTGTTACAGATTTTCAGTTTTGTTGAAAATTCTTTGAGTCCCTTCCACCTGTCTCTGATTTAAAACTCGTATTCAGGACATTTTAATGCCTTGAGGGAGAGATAATTAGATGGAGGGTCTATCTTTCAGGGGATTCAGAGAGCAAATGATAGAGTGATGCCATTCATCTGTCTGTTTATCCATTCATTTATTTAATATTGTTGGTTGTTTTATCTCTGATGGTAGAAGAAAGATGCAGAGATAAATTAGAAATATTCTTTTCGAAGAGCTTATCAGTCCATGAGCAAAAAGAGACAAACAAAAAATCAAATAAAAAAGCAATGCAGCAGATAATAGATTATTATGGAAACACAGAGGAAGTGTCTGGAGCAGATAGAGGATAGGGGATAGGGCCAGCCACATTTTCTGGAGGAAGAAGTGCGTGCGTGCATGTGTGCATGTGTATGTGTTGTCTTTATAGACAGGTAAGGGTAATCTGGGCTTATACTTAAGGGAGATGAATCAGAGTTGGAATGAAGACAGAAGACAGCATAATACAGTCATTTACTGTTAAGAGCCAATCATTTGTGAAGCTCTAGGAGGGAAAATCTTTCCATGCTTCTAGACATGAGGTCAAAACCAGTCAAGAGGACCTTTTTAGGCTACTTATAGAATCTATATGTTGTTCTTAGGAACCACTAGAGTATAAGCAGGGTGTGCCATGGCATAATTTGTCCTCTAGGAAGATCACTATGATGACAGTGTGATGAGCTAAAAGGAGGATGAACCATAGGTGAAGATATTTGATGGTATGCTATTGCAGAGATTTGGCAAGGAGGCTCTGGGCCCAGGTTATGATGGAAATAGAGCAAAGTGCCACCCTTAAACCTAGACAAAAGAAACCTCTTCGATGGTCCAGCACTTTAGAGGATCCTTCAGTCCTTACTTTGGCTTCACCTCCTTTCACTGAGTGAATTATTGGAGCCAAGGCAACTCATTCTTCAGTGGCTCATGCATTCTCCAGAATTTCCTGCCCAAGTACCCCTGACAGTACTTCCAGAACCTGGGCAGACCTCTTCTAGGGGTCTGTCCTCCAGAGGGCAGATGGTGCTATTAGTATGTACAGCCTTGGGCCTAAGAGTGGACAAATTAGCAGACTTTTGCAGGAGGGACTTGACATACAAGCTGAAATGTTTATCCATATGACTCTAAGAGAGGAGATGGGACAGGCCAAGGGCTGTGGGCTGACTCTTCCCATGTTGCCATGTCCTGGCATAGCACACCAAGGGCTTTTCAGGTTATGATGAAAATATAGTTGTTGAGGTAGCAGAACAGAATATATCTGACAAAGTTTTTTTTTTTTAATGTGTAGCTTGACTTATAGCTTTTAAGTCTTCATATATCTGTTATGTGAATTTTCAACTATACTCTTACTCCAGGACATGTAAATACTAGGGACAGGCCCAGAGAGATGAGAACAGAATGAAAAAGAAGTTAGAAGGTTGAGTGGCTGGTTCTTGGAAGCCGGCTGGACGTCAAAAAGGTCTCTCAGGTTCTGGACTCAGCAAGCCCTTACTTTTCTGAAAAGTAGGTTGTCTACACTGAGGGGAGAGGAAGGGGCCTGCCATCTGATAATAGGATCAGCTGGAGAGAAAATGTTGGGAAGTAGAGGAACATCAGACAGTGCCTCAGAGACAGAGAGAGAGAGACAGAGAGAGAGAGAGAGAGAGAGAGAGAGAGAGAGAGAGAGAAAGAGAGCTGGAATCTGTTCCAGAGGGTGGGTGGGTAAGAGGAGTGAGAATGTTGGGCTGACAGAGATAAGCTCACTGTTGCCCAACGTGATGCATACTCTTGTGGTTTCCAGATAGAAGACATTGAAATCAGCCTGCCAAACATTCACTACTTTAACATAGACATGTCCAAAATGGGACTGATCAACAAAGAAGAGGTAAGAGAATTTTAAAATATCTAAAGGACACATCTGCTCCAGCCTCCTTATACCTTTTTGTAAACTTGGGAAAATAGTGTCACTAAAACTCTTAACAGCTGCTGCTGTGGGGAATGTTTATAGTTACACTGATTGGAGACGTTTCAATGCCTGAGGCTGGAGTACCTTAGAAGTGGATGAATGATTAGAGATGAGGACTGGAAGCTGCAGAGAGAAAAAGACAAAAGAGGAACACAGTGTGCCCAAGGAAACAACTCTGAAATTTACTTCTCAGAAAAGTGCCACACAAGGTTGCGGCTTCATTATTCTATCATGAGGCAGTGAGGACAGAAAAAAAGATTCGATTTTCATGTCCTTTCATCATTTCTATCTTTTGACTAAGTAGCCAATTCAGTAGCATACAATTCACACAGGGTAGTTGAAAGAGTGTTTTTGTTTCTAATGGCATATATACAAAGCAAGATGAAGGAATTCATGTTTTTGAAAGAAAGTGCATGGACCCTGACTTATTTTTAACTGTAGTGGAAGGTTAAACCACTCAATGTATCTGACTACGCAGCCTGAATTCCTGATTGGTGGCCTATGCGGTCAGCTCCTGGGAGATCAGAATTGTCCCTTCCCCATACTTTCAAAATGGTAAGATTTCTCCATTTGATCCATCTGAAAACATGAGTTGAATGACTTCTTCTAGTATGTGTCAAGCAGTGAGATATGGAAAGGGCTATCTATTGCGATGGTTCTGCTGCCATAAAATCATATTCTTTGGTGGGTAAATGCCAATAAATGAATTTCCAGAAGGTCCTATGTTCTTGGCCAGCTGAGCTATGAGCCCTACAACCTTTGGCCCAGGTACCTTGTTTCTGTTCTGAAAATACTGCTGGTGGACACCACTGGGCTTTGTACCACCATCAGTTGCAGGTGGACATGGGCAGGTGACATTGGAAAGCAAAGGTTATGCTTGAGTGTCTGGTAGAGGTGACCTGAGCTCTGAGTTGCAGAAGGGGGCACACTGTGTCCCAGGCATTTTTCTTTCAACTGAAAGAAGAGGCAGCACTACCTCAGAGCGTGAAAAAGATGGTGATGTCCAGAGTTTCATTAATTAGGTTATACAAAGCCTTTTTACAATGATCGCCTGCTAAAGGACAAGACAGATACCTGAAAGCAATCCTAGCCATGTCTAGGACAAAAGAGCTCCAAATAGAGTCAGCATCAGGTGTCATGACTAGATACTGCTTAGCTCAGGATCCCAGAAAGAAAGAAGAGGGTGTCTTTGGGGTCCCTTGAGTCTCAGGCTTGCACTGATCTTTTCAAGAGCTTGCCTGTGGGTTGAGACCAAGTGTCCAGTCCTCTAAGGTGCCACACTCACAGCTCCCTCCTAAATCCCAGCTGGGGTCCAGCAGGCAGGAAGCCCTGGATTCCTCTGGATCAGGGCTCTTCATAAAGGCCCCCCAAATGGCTGAACATGCCATTCCTACACCTTGGGGTTGCCTGCAGCCACACTTGGACTCTCGCCCAGGTGTGCACAAAGTAAAGTCAACCTACGAGAAACAGGAAGTAGAGGTACACTAACAATAGCAAAAAAGTGACAAATGACAGGGCTGGAACACAGAAGAACTCTAAAAGCCCAGCTGTCTGGAGTCACTCAGTGTTGTGCTAACAGCCATGTGGACCTCAGATGCTCCTGGGGCATGGCTGGATTATAGCATTGGACGATGATTGATGTCCAAAATGAGTCATCCAGAAAAGGTCAAATTGTACTCACCATACTCTATTTGAAAAGCAGGGATATGCAATGCATTTTGGAAACATTTATAACTTTAAAAATTGTTTTAGTTTTCTGGAAAATCAATGCATCTCTCAACTATTGCCAGAAAAATAAAGCACTAGCATGATGGGAGTAATTTTACTGTAGGACATATACATTTTGCTGTTTTTTTTTTTGTTTTTGCTGTTGTTTTAATACTGATTAATTGGAAGGAGGGGACTGTTTTAATGTCTCTAAAGTTACTATTTAATGTCTCTAAAGTTACTATGTGGTTCTTCTGCAGGTCTTGCTGCCATTAGACAATCCATATGGCAAAATTACTGGTACTGTCAAAAGGAAGCTGACTTCAAAGCTGTGACATTGTGACCACCAATAGCAGTCCATTTTAGCTGAGGAATTCCTTAAGTCATTTGTGACGCTGGAAATTATAACTAGCAGCATGCAAAATTTCAACCCAGTATATTAATTTATTTCTTTATACCTAACTCAGCAAAAGGCATCATGTGGGTTATCTCATTAGTAATTATTATGTGTTTTGTGGATATAGTTTACTTTTAAAATGCTGAATAATATTAGAACAATCATAAATCAATATTTCTTTTTGATGGTTTTGTGCATTCCTATGTTAGAGAAGATATTTGACCAATTTATTAAGAAAATTATCATGTATTAATGGAGGTATCACATCAATTAATTTGATCAGAAGTAAAAAAGCCGTTATTGTTTTCATCTTACTGATGCTTCTAGGTAATGTGGAAAATGTAATAAAGCTATACTGAAAAATTGCATCATTGTGACTTTAATTGTTTGAATATAGAATTTTAAAAAGCTCTGTAGCGTATGTATCATTGGTAGTTCATTTCTAGTCTGATACCACTATTTTGTGTATTGATTTTTATGACTTTAGAACACTTAGAGAATACATAATACACATTGGGGTGTTCAAATCAGTATAAATTGTTTCTCTTTGAACAATGCATGCTTTCTACACAAAGAACCACATTTAATAAATGTGACGTCAATGTACAGATAGATGAATATACATATAAAAAGGATTATACACATGAAAATATCAAGTCAATGTACAGATAGGTAAATATACATTTAAATATATGAAAATATCAGCAATGGTGATTTCTGGATGGTGAGATTATGAGTAACTTTTCACCACATACTTTCAGAATCTTCGAAGTATGAACATTTATTGCTTTCATGATCACAGAAATATTTGCCTTAGCTACTTTCTCATTCCTGAGGCAAATACCTGACACCCACAGCTCTAGGGAGGAAGGGTTTATTTTGGCTCACAGTCTGTAGAAGTTTCGTCCATAGTTGACTTCCTCCAAGGTAGAGCAGTACGGCAGAGGGGCTTGGCAGAGGTGGAAGTCTGTGGCACAGTAGGCAGGAAGTAGAGAGGAAACAAGGGAGGAAGAAGAGGAATATGGACCCTTGGAGACGGGGTCCACAGTGACCCACCTCTTCCTAACAATTTTCACATCCCAACATCATACCCAGGTATAAACCTACCAGTGGACAAATCCAGTGAGTATCACACACCCATGATCCAGTCAAAACCTCACCCATGAGCACATGAGGCTTTGAGGGGACATTAGATATAAACCATAACACTACTGTATATATCCTGCAAAGCTTCAAAAGTTATAATTTCAAAAATCCATGGTTAAAACTTATTCATCTGAACATTCTATATAAATTTCCTTTTTTTAAAATTTCCCTTTAACTAAAAACAAACGAGTATCTCTATTACTTTAGAAATGCTTGATAAATCAAACCCACATGTGTAAATACCGTATTTTCTCCCTAGTGTAAGAAACCAAAAAAGTATATATGATCCAAAATCTATAATAAATACTATGTAAGGGTAAAAAACAGCTTGAAGAGCAAAAGTAATTGGGAAGGGAAAAGGGGAAAAGAGGGAAGGGAAAAGGAAAAGATATAAATCTGTATATATGTATATGTAAGATAACTAAAATGAACATACTGCTGAATGTATTTGTTATTGAGAAAGAACAATTAATACTCATATGATTAGATCAATTTTACATGTCTATATCTGTTAATGTAAACAACCATTTTGAAGACAATGATATGCAATATTGCAACCATTGTCAAGTTTCTATCATCCTGTTTTGTAAACCTGTAATGTTACTGTTGTGCATTTACTCTAGTCGTTTGTTTGTCTCCTTTGCTTTTTGTCTTTCTTATATGTGTCTTTTTTTTCTCTTAAATAAAAAAAAGAAAAGAAATGCTTACACTTGATTCCCAGTGTTGTTCATTAATTTTACTTTATTCATCGTTATACTACAACCTAAAGTAGTAGAACTGGAATACTCACATTGACATCAATATGGTGAAATACCTATGCCAATTAATTTAAAAAGAGATAAGGTTTATTTTAGCTTATGGTTCTAGGAGTTCCCACCCATGTTCAGGTGGTCCCTCTTCCTTGGACTGCTTGCAAAGGTGGTACATTATAGTAGAGACAATTGGAGGAGCTAAATCTCTTGTATCACAGCCAAGAAGCAAACAGCATGACACCAAGTTCCCTCAGTTTCCTTTGAGAGCAGGCTCTGATAACCCAAGCACCTCCTACAAGTCCCTACTGCTTCCCCATAACAGCACTCTGGAGACCAAGCATTTAACTTGTGATATTTGGGGACACTTACCTAAATGATAGCAATGGTGTGAACTCAAACTCACCTAAATCCTGGTGCCACCTTCTACTACATAAGTGATAACTTTTCTCTTCTATAAAATGGAAGTAAAAGTAGAAAATACTCTGTTGATATTTGCAAATTGAATGACTTAAAGCTTGTAAGAGGTACAGTAGTTTTTGTGCCTGATACTTAACATTGCCAGGCAAATGTTTATCAAATATAATAAATAGCCTGCCTTCTTTGCATTGCTATTAGTCTATTAAATGACAACGTGACAAATTTCATCATTGGCTTGTGTGAGTCAGGTAAGAGAGGGAGATCTTGAGAGCAACCATAACCTACAAGATGCTGGAGGCCATTCCCAAGCTAGTGATTACTTAGAAAAAACATAGGGTAAGAAAAAGGAAATAATTTGATAAGGAAGGTTTTATGCTACATTGAATACTCATGCTACAAAATGTGCTCCTACATCATGAAAATTGCAAGGTCAAATGGTTGGTACATTCTATTCCTCTGTTAATTTGATAATTCTGTTCCAAGAGCAAAGTCTAACATGAATGCCTAAAAAAAATCACAAGCACAAAACTTAATTAGGCCTTTTTTACTTGATGTTCTTTTATTTGTGTAATTTTAGAAACATTTTTTGTTGAAAAAAAAAGCTTATGTTAGAACACAATCCTTAAATAAAAATTGTGGCCCATTTTTTTACATTACATATTTTGCTTCTCCTGACCTCTTAACATATTCACTACGATGGACTGCAAATAAGCTATTGGATGTTATATCCCAGATATGTTGGGAAAACTGCAGTCTATCCAATTGTCAAGGAGTAAGTTCCTGTTTTGTGAATAATGTTTCCTTGGGGTCAGAATTAGTTTCACCTCCTTCTGTTGGCTCTGGCACAGGGATTTTCCCACAGCATTCTTCCTTTTCATTCTCCCTGTCCTTCCTCTAACCACATGCCAAATGCTTTCATGGAAGAGCAATGCAGGTGATTCCAATGCCATGAACAGTGTGGACATAGTTTATGTAGTGTTCTGTGGAGTAGGCTATCATTTGGGACTTGTAGTTTTGTCAGCCAAGATTCTGCCTAAGGCTTGTTTCATATCTTGCAAATCTCATCATATAACATTTCATAGTGACAGATTCAGAAAATATGACCCATTCCTTTTCTTTTTAGAGTTGGATTTAAGTCCATACTATATTTTTAGAAATTGCTTTATCTCTCTTTTTTAAGCATTCACATAATAGAAATCTTTTAATGTTGCCTTTTACTTATTTGTCATTGAAACAGAATTTATCTTTTTCAATCCCCTGCAGGGTTTAACTGCAGAAACTTGAACTTTTTTCTAACCTTTTTATGCTTTGTCCAGAAAGAACATTTCCTTTCCTTCAGACTCTGAGCTGTATGGAGTTTGCCCTTATAGTCACCTATGTGAAACCATTGTAAACTTTGTCTCCACACCTGCACTTAGGAGGAAACCAAAGTTTGCTTCCAAAGACGGATTCCAAGCCTCCTGACCAGACACCCCTTCTGCTACCATCAAACTCCATCTGTTTGTATTCACAGTCTTTATTCTCATTTCTATTAGAGCCCAGAGACCTCATGTTCTCCCATTTGTCTAGACTCCCTCTCACAACTCTTGAAGGTTTTTGGAGCCTACTGAAATACTTTTTCCTGGAAGAATGCTCACTCATATCTCTATAGGTGCCTTGACCTGTACTACAGAACAAGTTTACACCCTATCCTTAAGGTATAAATTAGTCTAATATAAATTTACCAAATAAGGAATACATTCAACCTAGTGTGGAGGACAAGAATATAGTTCACCTTTCCATGAGAAAGAGAAATATATCAGGGATATTGGTTTCTTGAGGCTGCTGTAACAAATTATCATAAACTTGCTGTAAAACTGCAGAAATTTGCTGCCTCATAATTAGTTGTAGAGGCCAGGAGAACAAAATCAAGGTGCTGGCAAGGCCATGCTCCCTATAAACACTCTGGGAGAGATTTTGTTCTTGTTCTTCCGTGGTTCTTGGCTCATGGATGAATCCAGGGTCTGCCTCTATGACTACATTATTTTTCCTCTTCTATTTGTCAGATATCTCCTGTATGACGTATAAAGACACTTGATATTGGTTGGGGGTTCATCTGGACACACAAAATAATCACTTCATTCAAGATCCTTACCTTAATAACATTTACAAATGGCATTTTAACAGCTTTTCACATACAGTCACATTTGCAGTTTCCAGCAATGAGGATATAGACTTCCATGTTATAGTCAACACTCAGCCCACTGCCCTAGGTTGTGGGACAGAGGGTTTCTTAAGATGGTTCTTATCGTACATGTAAGTATTTCACTATACATAATCTACTATTCCTTCAGTTCTGGGTAATGGTCATATTTCACTCCTAGTTTGATCAGGTATTACACAGACATTTATTAATGAGTAAAGAGCATAGACTTTGGATCCAAACAATGCACAATTTTAGATTGGACTTCACTAAATCTAGCTGTGCAATTATAAACAAGTTATACAAAATAGGATTCAATCCTCTCTTTTGTGAAAAAAGGAATGATAACAATATCTGCCTCACAAGACACCAGTGATTTGACATCAGAACGCAGCACATTCCATGCCCTCAGTGTATGGTGATGTCTTTCCTGTGGCCACGCCATGGAAGATAAAGATCCCATTAAAGATGTTATGGTAGACTACCAGGAAGATGGCAGAGTGGTAAGCAGCAGAGAAAGAGTCTCTCTGAGATTTGGTGTCCAGACACAGGAATATAGCAATATGAGGAAGAAAAGAAGGAGGGAAGTGGGTCCAGGATGCAACTGAACTGAGAATTGAAGCCCATGGGGAGAGTGAAGAGAGAAACTCCAGTGAAGAAGAACAAGATGGTGGGTGATGCCTTCTCCCTGAGTTGGAACTCTGTGTTGGAGGGGAAGCTTGAACCTGCATATACACGGTGAGTGTTGGCAATGCAGAGGCCTCCACAGACAGATGCAATAGTGGAATGGAGCAGTGGAAATGGTGGACTGCAGTGGCTGGTGGTGAGTGGTGCATGATTGGGTATCTCACAGGAGAGAATAATTGGCTGGCAGCCTTCTGGGAGAGGGGCCAACTGAGTTCAGAACTCAGAACAAGTGCCAGCTCCATCTAGTGGTCTCAAGCAGAGTTCAAGCATGCAGAAGGTCTACTGATTGCTGCAGGATGAACATGTCTGGTTCAAGCCTTGCAACCAGAAACCAGCCTGAACTTCAAGGAAAATAAAAGTGCAGGCTTGTGGCAAGTGTGAGGTTGTGAATTCAATCCCCAGTACCAAAAAAAAAAAGTGCAGGCTTGCTGGGATTATGCACTACTTTTCCATAGAGCCACTGTTGGCTTTCTGGCAGTAACACAAATCTGGATCTGGTCTCCTCATGTTGTCTATCAGTGACAGCAGAGCTACACTGTGAAGTGGACATTTGTTTTCTTCTTTTTCCTTTTTTTAAAAATTTTTCTTGATTGTTCTTTTTTTATGTGAATGTGAACCTGGTTTCTAGTTTTTTGTGATTGGCGTTCTGTTCTGTTCTTTTTTAATTTTTCGTCTCTTTCCCTCCCATATTCTGCATGCTTCCCAAAGTTTGCACCCTCCTTTGTCCTCCAGCCTTGTATACAATTATCTGGTTTGTTTTAGATTTTGTTATATAATCACAAGTCTAGTTCATACTGTTAAAGTGGCAAATTAGTAGTTATCTCAGTTTGTCACTTTTTTAGGCTATGTTTGATGCTATTGTTATTGCTGATTGTATCACTCTAGCCAAAGTGACATAATTGTTCTGTGTTCTTCCTACCAAGACTAAAATCCACAAAAAATACTATAGGCCAGTGTCAAAAAAGCAGGGCCTGGAGCAAATGAGCAGCAACTTCTCATCCCCCAATAAATTACAGAAGTGGGATTGTGAAACAGACTCAAAAACCAAATGCCAGCTACACCTGGAAGACACCTCTGAGAAGTGGTAATTTCCTAAGGATTATAAATACTAGCAATAAAGCTATTTACCATGAGAAATTTACAAGCATCAGCCCAGGAATTAAGCTAAAACAAAACAAAACGAAATGAAATGAAGTGAGAAGACACTTAAATGAGATGAAAACCCAGACATCCAGCAAACCAAAGGCAAACCTAGGGGTTGATAAAGTGGAAAAATTAGAAAAATCACCCATCTGAACTCACTGAAATGGTGACAACAAAGCAAATGAAAGACACTCTACAAAAAAGATCAAATTGGAAATAATTTCTCAGATAACTATAGAGATGGCAATCACAATGGAAGGCATGCTTAGTGACTTTAGAGCAGATACAGATTTAAAAAATAGAGCATAGGAAAATGATGCAACCATGAATGCCCAATATAGGAAAGAAATGAAATCCATGAAATCAATTCAAACAGATATCCAAGAGGTTGAAAATTTCATTAAGAGGATGTGCTGTAGAATAAGCCAATGTGAGGACAGAATCTCAAATATAGAAAGTAGAATTGAAGTGAGCAATCATGATGTATGGGGTATACTATGTCCCCCCAAGTCCTCACATACTTTTGATGGGGCTAAGTCTGATGCTTGTGATCAGTTTGTTCTGTAGTGCTGGGATTGATGATGTCAGTGCTGTACCCGCCCAGGGGTGGAGCTGACATACAGTGTAAGGGAAGGCGGGTCTTCCTCTTGTTTGCTTCCTCTTCTGTCTCTCTCTTACTCTCTCACCAGCGGCTTGCAGCTTGCAGCCGCCATGAACAGCAGGCCCGCCGTGCCACACTATCTTGGAGCCAACTTATGGATTGAAACTCCCGAGAAACTGTAAGAATAAACCTTTCCTTCCCTAATTTTGGCTGTCAGGTATTTTGTCTCGGCAACGAGTGAAAAAGTAACCAAGACAGAATTTGGTACCAGAGGAGTGGGGTCGTTGCTGTGACTATTCCTGACCATGTGGTTCGAGAGCCTTTGGAAATGGCTTGCGGGGAAAGTCTGGAAAGGTTCGGAGATGCCGTCTACATGCATAGAGCTGGAATGGCTTAGGTTGTTCTGTCTGGGAGATTCTGGTCAGAGCCCAGGAGACCAGAAGGCTGATAGAAAGCCTGCCGGTAAAGACGAGGCTCAGGAGATTTCGGCTGGGAAGAAGAATGACATTGGGTGTTGGACTCCACACGATGTGTGTTATAGTTTGGCAGAAAGTTTGTCTACATTTTGCCCATGCCCGGAGACTTTGCCTGAGACTGAGATTAAGGGCAAAGGATTAATTGCTCTACAGAGTGAAATTATGAGGCAGCCAAACATTGAAATGGTGGCCTGGCTTTTGTTGGGGGCTCTTAGCCAAATTTATGTTGTGGATAAAGAGCAAGGAGCCCAGCATGGCAATTTAAAACGAGAGTTTGGCCAGGAAGTTGTTGATTGTAAAGATGGAGCTGAGACCTTGATTGCTGAGAAGGAACAAAAGAGTAAAAAAGATGACCTGGGGGCATCCTGGGAAGCGGGCCTCCGCCCTTTGCAGCCTCAGGCCTTCAAAAGTGAAAGAGTTTGTTCAGAGGAAAAAACCGCAGAGTGCCCTATCCTAGGGTGGCGACAAAAAGCCGCAGAGTGCCCTGTCCCAGAGTGGCGACAAAAAGCCGCAGAGTGCCCTATCCCGGGGTGGCGACAAAAAGCTGCAGAGTGCCTTGTTCCGGAGTGGCGACAAAGGCCACGCCATGTCCCAAAATGGCAGCGGCCACGCTGGATTCCAGAATGGCGGCATAGAGAAGCTGTTCCTCACAGTCAGGTTCAGAGAGCTCAGCCATCCAGGCAGTCGACCCCTACAGCCAAGAGAGAGGAAAGCCTGGCTACTGCTGGCGCTGGTTTTAAGTACAAGAAAAGGCTAAGGCAGCTTCCACCTCGCCTGCAGAGAGCAATGTGTAAAGATGTAAGGGTGGAGCCAAGGAACATGGATCGTCCAAGGAAAGCTATGGAAGTTAAGACCCCTAAAGGTGCCGCAGGGGTGAAGACACTCAAGCCTGTTGGAGCTTGTAACCAGATTACTTCAGATGCTGAGCAGAGAATTCCAGGACTTAATGTTTGCCCTGCTGGATTTTGGACTTGCTTTGGTTCCAATGCTTTGTATTCCCCTGTTTGTAACTTTTGGAATGGTAATGTTTACCTTGTGCCTTTGTATGTTGGAAGTGCTTAACCTTGTTTTCATTTGTACAGGGGGTTACAGTTAAGAGTTTGCCATAGATCTCGGAAGAGATTTGGGACTTGGACATTTCAGCAATGCTGAAACTGTTAGGACTTTGGCAACCTTTGGAGATGGACTAAATGGTTTTTGTATTAAGAAT